>BLJB01000522.1:0-31672 GCA_013423325.1 Usnea hakonensis | reverse complement strand
TATTACTTTTACTATTACCACTTCCTTACCGTACCTAGGTAGTTTACCTTTACATTAATTACTTGTACGTATCCCGATTGCCCCAAAGTACAGAAGTACAGAGTGCAATTCTCATCAAAGTATCTGCTTGAGCTATGTTACTATTGTATTGGTTCATCATCCCTTCCATCTCGTCCTTCATTTATTATTATATCTTGAGCCACTGCTTCTCCATTTCACTATAAGATTCCCGTGTTTGTATTTAGACCTTCATCTACTCTAAAAGTCACCACATTTGGTAATGATACTTCTTCATATCAAATCAAACATCATCATGAAAACATACCTGACCGAGGAATCGATGACCTGTCTCCCTTAAAGGTCAACTTATTGAGCGGGACCAGCCGAAGAGGCTACCTAGCTCAAAGATTGCTCTTCGTTTAAGGTAATTCGAATCGAAAGGTGGAGTAGTTCACCCAGAAGCATCTTTGAATGGGTCTTCTGTAGCTCTTGAAGGCCTATGGGTCCTACAGCCTGTTTTGCCTTTTGAACAGCTGCTTTCCAATTCAATTTGGAACTGCCTCAGAGAAAGTTGTTTTTCGCTCCTCCGCACCACGACGGCTACACTCCCATTGAAGTATATTAATTCATAAATATGAAATATTCGAACACAGTCTGCAGTACATAGCTGTCCTGGATGCCTGATCTGGTACATTGTTGGGCCCGTGATGCAAGTCCAACGAACTTGAAAGCTTGTGTATTCAAGGTGGGGGATGAAAATCACCTAGTCACCACCGCGGCTTGTTATCGTTGAAATGATGCCTTGCAACTAACAAAGCACCTTGCAAAGGGAATGAAAGTTAAACCTAAAGCATCGAATAATGTTACCATTTCCGGTCAGAAGAGATGTTGAGATGACCTAGCTACAGGCTCGAGAAAACAAAGGTTCTTGAGGTATATAGGAGGGGAATGTCAGTTGTACCTTGGTAGGATTTAATCGTGTCGTTGTGTCCAACACTATTGCCTATAATCCTGGGCCGTATGAACGAAATAGCTCAGCAGCCTCGACCCAAAGAAGAGAAGTACCTTGCCTAGACAATTGTTGAACAGGTTTACCATTCTCGGGACCTTACTTGTCGATACTCAAATCAAGAAACACTCGAGCCACGTTTTTAGGCGTCGCGGCAAACGCGTCCCCGCCTCCGTCCCCAAGGAGCCCGTGCCCTTGGCGAGCCTGGTGGCCCCGCTCTAACGAAAGTAGAGTGCCCCGGGTACCTACCCACTACCTTACCTTACGACTCCACGAGTTCCCACGGTACCTTATTAGCCATCACATCTGGACCTCTTGCCATTTGGGACGAGCATCAACGGCGTAATGAAACTCCTTAGTCATATACGCTCACCATCACGTCACAAGAGCACTGATGATGCTTCGACTAGCAACATACATCGAATTCAGCAATTGGGCACAGGGAAGAGTCTGCCAAAGTCCCATCCTTCCGCCAGATTCTCGTCAACTTTGCTCCAGGAGCTCTTCAGCTATGTGTGCCCGCACTCGCGAGATGACTCATATACCTCGTGCGAAGATTCCATGGTCGATGGAGGATGTATGTTATGTGATATGAGAGATCTCTCACAATGCGCCCTGGTCAATAGACAATGGTCAAAAGCGGCGCAACCTATCTTGTGAGTTTCTTGTGCATGACGGGTTCAAGTGGTCTCTCAGCGCCGCTCTGCTCGGGCTAATCCTCCCTTCACAGATATCATAATGTGCGGATCGATGCTGTCCATTATTGCGACCGAGAATTAGTCCTTTCTGTCAAACGTAAAAGGCGATCTTTCGTCAGCCGTAATAGCTCTCCGAAAGACTCTCCACAACAAAGGCTTTTCCTCTTCTCAAGGTCCGTGCGAGAGAACTACTCTCTGGCTCGTCAAGTGCAGTACCTTAAAGTTGCCTACATGACAAGGGAGGTGTGCAAAGTAGATCTGGCACGCACAGTCTCAGTCCTGCCGAACGTCCGCTATGTAGATTTGCCGGACAGTTTCTATACTGATGATCCCTCATCAAACACTCTGAGACATGAGCTGCAAGCTCGATGTGGAGATATTCGGCAGATGAAGTATGCTGACGGTGCAGAGGGGAGTTTTCAGATATTGGCGCAGGCAGGACAATGGCCAAATCTAGAGACGCTCGAGCTATGCCATCTTGCTATGGATCCGGCCACTGTCTCTGACGTCTTTACCTCTCACAAAGCTCTTCGCCACATCAAATTCACAAATATTCAAACGCTTGATGACAGTATGTTTGGCTCCATGCACATACCGCCTCTGGCAGTGCTTGAGCTCCAAGACGTTCCCAACATCTCAGCGAAAGGACTCTTGGAATATCTCTCTTGTCCTGAAGTCAAACATGCTCTTAAATTTCTCACTTTGGCAAATACTGGTGTCCTTCCCTTGAGTCTTCCCCAGATTCTGGCGGCCGCTCCCTCTCTCACTACCCTTCACATTGCAGAAGGCGTATCCCGCACGCTCTTACCTTCGCAAATTTCACCCTTAGCCTCTCGCTCGCTTCACATCCTACACTACGAGATCTCTAGTACAAGTTCATCACCTCGGGGGCTCTCGTCCCCATCAGATAGCTACTACTCCTGTCTATCGAGCTCCATTCTCACTGGTGCTTTACCCTCTTTGTCACGCCTTTACGTCCTCTCTACTTCACTTCCGACAATGCTCCTGTCGCCTCCACAGTTCCCTTCCGCAGTGAGCGAGTCCAGGAACGCGGACCCATCTGTAAATCGTCGCCCTCTATGCCTATATACAAAAGCTGTCCCAGAGATGGAGTGGAATCTTACCCTCATCAGCCTTCCAACGCTAGCAGATCGCCGTGGCAGCGCAACGACCACAAGACCCATGAGTCTATTTTTCGGAAACCAACTAAGCCCACAGTGGAGAGACAAAGGAAGAGAGAGCTCAATCGTAGGTGACGGATTTGGAGGATTCTTGGTTGTGCCTATGTCCAGCGAGGATCATTGCCCAGGGACTTCGAAAGCCAAGAAGGGCGTGAAAGATGTTGACGCGTGGATGGGTTGAGAAAGCGAGGAGTCCGAGGCAGAGTGCGAAGATCCCAAATGACATTCCTCCAAGGTGCAATTTTGCTTGCCATCAGGTGTATGTTTTGGGCAAGGGCCACATTATGCCGGTACGTACTATGACGCGCCGTTCATTGAGAAGCTCGCTTGTGGCGAGGATGACGCTCTAGTTGTTTCACCGAGATACCATGTTGTTCTGGAATTTAGTCTATATTTACAGTATGTCTCGTACATCTGCTCAAACACGAGCTGGAAGGCAAGTAATTTCACACATCTACGACGGTTCTCCTTTCTCCAAATACATATCCTTCGTCATGAGTTGAATCCTGAAGAGATGCCTTGCATTTTCAGAATTCCGGGTCTGGTAGTCTACAAATATAATGTAAACGAGGAGGGAAACGACTTGGGGTGAAAACTCCAGAATATAAGTTTATTCCAGTCTTTAAATTATATTTGGACGGGAGATGAACGTTGTATCGTGCATGATTATGCAAAAACGAGGTGGGTCGATGGTTGTCTTCTAATTAAAACATCGGCTCGCTTCCTTTAACAGTCAGTGCCGCAATTAAAATAAGTGCAAGCTTTTTGACCCTACTTCATTGAACTCGAATTGAATCTAGGCGCTGCCGTATATGTGAATGAAGATCTTAAGCTAGTTAGCTGCAATCTCATGGAGCACCAGAATTACATGGTTCAAAATCTCTTTTGAGCAAAATTCTTTGTTTCTTTTCGCATTCCTTTTCAAGAATTTATTTTTAAAGAGGGTCTTACAATCTGGCTTTCATCCCATGAGTCCGTTATTTCCACTATTGTCAGGGTTGAGCCTTGGTGTTACTTAGAGTTTGCAAGCTCTGCCATTGTAGACCTGAAAATCCAACGATACTATTGAAGGCTGAATCTCTTTCCTTCATTGCCTCAAGGTGAAATTTGCTCCCGTCGATAGTTTTGATTTCAAGCTGATCTGGCGATAAGGTAGCGAGCTTTGATATTGCAGACCCTTCAACTTTTCTCATCTCCGCAAGGTCGAGGTAGTTAAGCCTCCACAATTCCTTCTTCGGCAGACTTCTGACGAAGCGAATGCCTTTCGAGAATATTATGAGTCGTCCCCTGACGTGATGTGATTGACATCGAAAGGATCGAATGTCAGAAGCCTCTAATATGCTCGTCGTTGAGCATGCACTAAACCAGCTTTCATCGTCGTCATCATTTTCGTCACCTTCGCCTTCCGAGTTGCTACCCTCAACTTTGATTTTAGGCACGGTTGTCATGCTTCCAGTATACTCGTCCATAGCAGGTTTGACGAGGCGTTCTTCGACCTTTTTTTCTATGACCTGCTCACGTCTGATTTGTGCTTGACGTCTCAAATACATGAACGACCTTTTCATGATCAGTGCTGCTTCTTTGAATTGGGAAAGGTGTCACAATACAATTCCGCGTTGGTCGGGATATCCCAGAGCACCCACTTGAATGGAGAAACCAGATATCGGTACTTTGGATAGTGAGAGGACTTTTGTAATCAGTACTAAATCCTTCGAAGTGGAAAAGAAGTCACAAACCACGGGCCAACAGAGAAAAAAGGAGCCTCCCACAATGAACCAGACGATCTGCACACAAAATTCCATGTCTGCAAAGAGAGATACCAGGAAACATGATGCAAAGAAATAGAGGGAGGCCACGGTTTTCTTGGGGTTTTCCCAATGATAGAAGCTGAAATATTGATGAGCGCTTGCGGTCGCAATGCTTAAAAAGACAAGATACTCACTTGTTGAAGACTTCAAGAATATTGGCTATGTCTTCAATTTTTTACAATTAGTACTGTTTCTCTGAAAAGAAAGAGGAATCACGATACAAGGCGAAGGATTTCATACCACCAAGTTGAAGCTGGATATAAGGTCCCAGATTTTCCATGACTGGATCGAGCCAATCATGACGTCCGTGTTTGTCGATCAGTTCGCTGAAAACTTTGGCGCTGGCACTGCGATCAACAGCCCTCCGCTGAGACGATCGAAGAGACTCAATGGTGGTAGGGTAAAAACGATTCTTGAGTACAATGTAGATGATGTAAAAATACTATCAAAGCACGTTAATGCACGATTGGACACGGATAGTGGTCTCCTTACAATGAAGCCCATGAGGTGTTGGGTATACCAGAGAAAAGTATAAAGTGCAAACCATTTCAACGTTCTTTGACGGTCCTCCCATCGATAGACTGCGCGAATATCCATTAATAAAGACTGCCAAGCTGCGCTGGCCATCACCATTCGTTCAAGATGATGACGTGAGCTATCAATATCAAAGGGAAGCTCTTCAAAGTCATCAATGTATTGGGCGCTGAAGTCTTGCGTATAGTAGACAAGATTCTACCGCGTGACATTAGCACCCTGTCGAACCACCTGGAACGATGCAACATTACATATCCTAGCCATTTGAGCCAGTCATAGCGTACAATTGCTCCATGGTCATCCCTTTCCACAAATGATTCGTTATCCGGAAGATTAATCTGCCTCTTAGGAACGACCCTTACTCTCCTGACATGACGACTAGTCGTCCACGCCGCACGCAAACTCTCACGATTCTCTTCCATTTCTCGAATCTTGTCCCGATGACCACCAATCAGTGACTCCTGCTCCTCTTCGGATGTGCCTTGCTTCGATGGGCTTGTAGACTCTGCGCGATTGAGATTCTCATGAGCCTGAAGAAATTCCACATCAGATTTCTGAGAGATGAAAGGTCGTTCAGCTTTGGATAGCTGATTCGCAGTTGTCCTGGTAACAGTGCTCCTGGCAGACTGCATAGGATGAACGACTGCGTTGCCGATAGACTGAATGGCGCTGAGTGTTTTATCAGCAGTCTTTCCTGGGCGGAATGTCTTTTTTCTTATCAGTTGGCTGCTATTGAAAGCAGGGTCGTGTTTCATATCATCTAGAAGCCCTTCTCCTCGCTCCTCAGACCGGGCGTCCTCCGGAGCACAGTCTAGTTTGAGGAATTTTTTTGTATTTGCTTTGGTTCGTCGTGTGAGACCAGAAAGGTCGTTCCTCTTCGACATGGCCGGCATCTTCACCAAGCTTCCATGGTCACTTGACGAAGGCTGCCCATCCTCAATGGTTTCGGACAGGTGGAAAAGTACATCAGACGAGCTCGTCTCTGGCCCCATTTGATCCAACTCTTAAATATTTTCTTCGTGGGAATTGTATGATAAAGTTTGATTGAATGGACAGGTGAGTGCCAGCTCATCATCGAAAATGCCGCGTGGACATCTTGGGGAACAGTGCCAGTCCTTTGTTTTGGAGACCTCTCGGCAAAAAGAGAGCGGCTGAGAGTGATGACCTTGACAAGCTCAAGGTCCTTGTTACAGCTTTCGCGTCCATTATCTCTAGGTGACGATGTTTGTTGAACATCAAACGAGTAAATTGATAGAGAAGTCTAGAATGGTCAACGCGCCAGGTCTCATCGGAACTTGAAACTTGAAATCTGGAACAAGGAACAAGGAATTATGTAATCACTTGACTAATCCCACCATCCCTGCCGTCATCTTCCCTCGTTCATCAGATTGCGAAGACTCTCATTTGGCTCAGATGATACCACGTCATTAATACCATATTAAGTGTCAAAGGTTTAGTATGCCGTTCATCATGTATGATCTACGTCTTCTTTTGATGGACGGATAAGGTATCGTTGATATGGATAAATACCTTAAGGGAATTATGTGGGTTCATAGAACGGTCACTGCGGTGTCATTACGGTGTCAAATAGAATACGTGTAATTTAAAAGACTCTCGTTATTAGATCTACTAACGTAGATTATAAAAAACGGTTACCTTATAGCCCTACGTAGACTAATTTTTACGGATATAAATAATTTATTACACTAGCGCCGAATACGGATTATCGAAGCCTAAAGCTAACTCTATACCTTAAGGAAATTATATGGGTTGATGGAACGGTAAATACACGGTATATTAAATAACTTAACGCTCTCGTCAAGTAACGGTTTCAAAAAAAGTTACGTTACTATTAAAAATACGTACTTCTTCTAATAATCGTTCGTAAATAATAATTAGTTAGCTATTTTTTATAATTAGCGTTAAATATATATCTAGATAAACCCTAAATACTACCCCTTAAATCCCCGAAGTATAATACCCTCGTAGTATCTACCCTAACCCTAACCCTAACCCCAACTATATTGCGGTCGTATATATCTAAGTAGATACCCCCGCGAGAAAATTCGCTAAATCGCTTATTTCTGGCCTCAAATTATTTATAGCGTAGATAAGTCTCTAGAAAAAAGACTCCCGAGTACTTGACTTAGTAGACTTAATAGGCTTAGTAGGCTTAGTAGTACTAAATAAGATTTAATCTTTTCTAAAAAGACGAAATTTAGAAAAAATCTGTCACGGAATATCAAATGACTGGTATCATATAATATGGAATGGTAATAATGTATATAGAAGAAAGAGTATCTACAGGAAGAATCCTCCTCATGGTGTGCGCCAAGCCTCGCTAAGCCCTATGAGGCTCCGCACATATCCTGCTGTGGAGGATATCCGTAACAAAATCGTTCTATTACGATTTCGCAAAAAAACCGTAGTACTTTAAACCCTATTTTTTAGTAATACTCGTGCTAGGTGTTAGGACTGCAACTAGACATATGTCAATAGTGGTATGTAACGAGGATTCAATTGATGAGGAGGTAAAATCTATGTACAGGTATGAGAAAGATATATGGGCAGAGAAGTGCCAAGGCGCTAAACCCGAATAGGAAGGGTGTCACGTATCTCCTTCAGCCGCGCAATCAGCCCTACGAGTAGTCATACTCGTAACATTACCCCCCCCCCTTAGAAGGCATGTCCGCATGCCTTAAGAGATAATACTTATTATTAATATAATATTATACTATTCTAAGCCGCCCGGTATAAAGCGATTTAGTTATAGATTGATAAAATGGTTAATAAAAAGGATATTTGGGTACGGAATAACTATTTAATATTCGATTTTTGAGCAGAGAAGGAAGTATAGAATAAAGGCCTCTTATTAGTCGGATACTTCCGAACCGAACCGAACCTTAATGCGGAGCCTTATGCGGAGCCTCATTGTGAACTTTCTCTAAAAAAATCTGGCCAAATGCCGGAAGGTGATTTCGATATAGGGTACTACCGGACGGTGAGGCTCTAGGGGTAATACCGAATAGTGTCGGAGGGTCTTTTTTATATATATTAACGAGGGGAGTATACGTGGTAGGCCTTATATGACGTGGATATTGAGAGGTAAGAGCCTTTAGTCGCTTTTTCTTTGACCTTAATTTACTAAAAGAGATAACCTAAATTCGCGAAAGCAGTCGAATAGCGCAATATCCGAGATATTGCCGAATCGAAACTACTTTAATAGGGCTAAGTTTTAGTATTAATAAACTACTTTTAGATATCGCTTATAGAACTTATTAATAACCTCCTTAGTATTATCGAACTCTCCCTAGTCTATATAATACTACTTATTATCCCTCGGTATATTAGTCTACTTAACTTTATACTATAGACGGCTATAGTAGCGGCGAGAGCCTAGTACGTTATCGACGTCCTATTCGTCGCCTTTTAGTAAGACCTTCGGCTTCGGCGGAGGCCTCTACTATCCCGGAAGAGGGTTATCGGGGTGCTTCTAAAGATACTATAGATAGAATATATTATAGATCCGCTATAAACGAGGGAGATCTAGGCGGTAGGCGGTACTAACTTACTAGATAATCTTATAGGGACCTAGTTATTTGTCTTCTAGGTCTTTATAGGGCCTCGTCATCTTAATATACTTAGAGGATAACTATACTCGATTACTAATATCGAATAAGATTTCCTTACGATACTTATTCGCTTATCTTTATATCGCGATTTAGGAGGCCTCCAAGTATTTCTTACTATATTCCAGGATCTCTTCTATCCTCTTAATAATATCTTCGGCCTTTAAGGCTTATAGTCTCTCCCTTATAGTCTTATAGTTAGTTATATTAGGGTTAAAGCTTATTCGGGGGTTAAATCCTTTATTTATAAAGAAGGGAGCGAGAGAGGTAGATAAGGCCGTATTACTATTATTAGCGAACTTAACTATAGGAACCCACTTAGCCTAATCGTCCTATACGTAATTATAGAAGGTCCGGAGGCCTTTTTCGATATCCTAATTCGCTCTCTTAGTCTAGCTATCTATTTATAGGTAGTAAGCGGTAGAGAGGTTAGCTTAGATTCTTAGTCTCTTATATAGACTCTTCTATAGGGTAGATATAAATTGCGGGCCTCTATCTAATACGATAGAGCTTAGGAGTCTATAGAGCCTATACAAGTTCTAGAGGAGGATCTATACTAAGGACTTAGTAGAGGTCCCATCGTTACCCTAGAAGTATAGTATATAGTATCGCTCCTTAGTAAGGTAATAGATAAGAGTATATATAGTATTAAATCCTTCTAAAAGAGGAAGGCCGGTAATAAAATCTATTAATATATCTTATTAGCGAGCCTATAGGATTAGTAATAATACTAGTAATCTATTCATCTTACTCTAAGGCGCCTTACTACGTTAATAGTTATAATAGTTCGCGATATACTACCTGATCGTTGCTATATAGCTAGGCCAGTAGTAATATCGATATAGAAGATCTACTATTCGTCTTATTCCGGGATAACTACTTAAAGGTTAATTATAAATCTTATAGAGTACTAAGGTATAGAGGGAGTCTGGGACCCATAATAGGCCTCTTTTAAAGAGTACTCCATCTACTACTCGATATTATTCGAGCTTGATTCCATATAGCTTACGAGTACTATTAGCTACCGTATCTCTATATTCCTAATACCCGGGGTCATCTTTATTTACCTAGTGAACGTGTTCGAATAGGCCCGCTTCCTCCTAATCTATAGCGCGAATATCGACGCGGTCTAGTATTAGAATCACCTAGTATTATTGACGTATCCTCTCGTCCTTCTGATCTATAGGGCGAGCGTTCGCTATTCTAGTAAGGGCATCTACTTTCGAATTACTTTTACCTACGTAGAAGATTACCTAGAAATTAAACTTAGATAGGATATCTAGGTAATAAGCCTAACGGCGAGTAAGCTCCTTATTTTCTATAAAGGTCTTTAGGGCCTAATAATCGATAAAGACTTAAATAGGTAAATTAGTATACTCGAGTTTAGAGTACTAGTATTCGAAGTATCTAATAATTACTAGTAACTCTTTATCGTATATATAATAGTTATACTCCGTAGGGACTATCGTCTTACTATAGAAGGCCACCGGGTAGAGTATACCCTTATCGTTATACTAGGATAGGATTCTACCGGTAACGAAATCGGATACGTTAGTTTCAAGTATAGCCTATCTCTTTAGATCAAAGTACTTTAGTACTAGGGCGTTTACTACTTACTTTTTAAGACTCTTAAAGGCTTCTAAGTAGGCCTTATTCTATACGAATAGAGTATCCTTTCTAGTAAGGAGTACCAAGGGCTTTACCAGCTTTAAGAACTCATAGATAAAACGCCTATAGAAGTTAGTAAATCCGATGAAGCCTTATACCTCTTTTAGATTCGTAGGAGGAGGCTATTTGACGATGACTTCTATCTTCTTAGGATCTATTCGGAGTCCTTCACCTAATACGATAACGCCTAGGAAGACCGTCTCTTCTACGTCAAATTCGTACTTCTTGATATCTACCTATAGACTAGCCTCCCGGAGGCGAGAGAGCACTTTTCGAACGTGATCTTAGTACTCCTTATTCGATTTACTATAAATAAGGATATTATCGAGATATACTTAGTAGAAGTCATCTAGAAATTCCTATAACACCTTATTAATATACTACTAGAAAGAGCTTAGTCTATTAGTTAGTCCGAATAGAAGGACTCGGTATTTATATAATCCTAGAGCTATTATAAAAGTAGTCAAATCCTTACTTTCAGGATCTATTCGGAGCTTATTAAATACTATAATAATATCCAAGCGAGTAAGGTATTTATATCCCACGATCTTTCTAATAACCTCTTCTATAAGAGGAAGAGGATACCGGTTACACTTAGTAAGGGTATTTAGCTTTCGGTAATCTATATAGAATCGTAAGTCGCCATTGGATTTCAATATAAAGAGGATTAGTAACGCGTAAGGAGCTTTACTAGGGGTAATGAATCCCTTAGAGAGGTTTTTAGAAAGATACTCCTTAACTCGCTATATCTTATATAGGGATATATAGTATACTCTACTCTATAGGGGCTTTACGTTAGAAGTTAGCTTAATCTTATAGTTATAGGACCAGTAAGAAGGAAGCTTATTAGCCTAGATATAATCGAAGACGTCTCAAAAGTTATAATACTCGGAAGGAAGCTTCTTCTATACTATCTCGTAATCTACCTTAGGCGCCTCTATAGCGTTCACTCCCAGAGTATTTAGGCGGTCCTTCTAATCGGTAAGGATAAGGGTATCGATATCCTCTATTAATATAGCGAATAGCTAAGTCTCTTTAGCCCTTACCTAACGAGCGAGGAGACCGAAAGCTTCTATATTTATACTTTGTATAGTAAAGACCTCTTCCTTAATTAATAGGCGTTCCCTCTATAGGATCCTAGGGGCGAACGGGGTAGATAAGATCTTAGTAATTCGCGCTTCCGGACTAGTATTAGTAGGAAAGATTATCGAATTAGATTATATATCTAGTAAGACTCTATTTCGGTTTATCTAGGGCTTACCTAGGATGACCGTATACTATCCTAAATCGGTAATAAGTATAGGAACCGTTAATTCCTTATAACTATTAACTTCTAGATTAGATAGAATCAAATAAGTAATAGGAGTTTTTAATATATTACTATTATACCCACGTATATAGTAAGGCTTAGAAAGAGGTATAGGTAAGATTCCGAGGGTAGTATATATAGCCGGAATCATCCTCTTATTAACAAAGCAGTATCTAGTAGTACTAGTATCGACTAGGAGAAGCGATTAGTATCTCTTTTCTTAACTATATAGTATACCCAGTATAGTAAAAGGCCTTTTAGAAAATAGGGAGGACTCAGGTACGGTTTAAAGGGCGAGTACGAGTCCGTCTTTATCGTTATAGGGACGAGATCCTACTACTATATTGCCTCTTACCGAGTCTCTAGTAGAGGATAGTCGTTTCCTAAGCCCTCTAAGTCTTTACGGTAGTCTAAATTATATACCCCGTCTATTAAGATCTCGTGAACTCGTAGGTCTCATTTATACGAGTTCGGATTATACTCGTCTAGGCAGTCTCTTACGCGATAACCTTTTTTATAATATTTAAAATAGGTATCCTCGTCTATATCCTTTATACGAGTAGTCTTACTCGATAAGGTACGCCGTACTAGAGGACTATAGATAGGTTTAAAAGCTATCTTTAATAGGGTAGGAGTAAATACTACCCTCTTAGTATTTCGTGATCTATCTTCCTATAAGACCTTATCTCGGTTTTCTCGTATAATTCGCTATAAGTTATTAAGCTTTACTATATACTTCTTAGCCTCTTTAAGGGTTTCGAACTCGAATTATTAATTATCCTAAGGGATCTAAAGCCGGGTAGCTACTTTATTATATAACTCCTCGATCAGGAGGTCCTCGTTATATTTAAGGTAAGAGGATAACCGTCTAAAGTCTAAATAAAAGTCTACGAACTATATAGTACCTATCCGAAGGGTAGTAAACTATTATCTATAGTTCCGCTTACGGTTAGAGTCTTCGAATATAGTAGCGAGTTTATCTATAATATCCTAAATAGTAAGGAAGGGGTTATTCGTATTAGCCTCCTAATAAGAGTAGGTTTACTTTACTACCTTTCCCCCGAGACGTAAAAGTATATAGCCTATACGGCTCTTATCGTTATCCTAATAATCCTTATTAACCTTTAGTTTGATCGTCATTTTGCTCTTCCAATCCTTCTAGGTAGGATCAACACCGTTAGTAAAGAGAGGTAGATCTAGATACTTTTAAGAGCGCTTAATAGGGATAATCGATAACGATTTAGAAGTACTAGATACGTATCGAAGGCGTTCTAGATCGGCCCTCGCGACCTCTAGATCCTCCTAGGTATCGGCTAGTTATTAGGAGGCGAGTCTTTATTTCGAGGTTTCCCTCTCAAGTACCTAGGAGGCTTTAATACTAAGGTTACGCTCCTGGCGAATCTGATTCAATACCGCTAGGAACTCCTCTAGGTTCTCTTTGGCCTATCGCGTGAGTTCGCCAACGGACGTAATATCCTAAGGCGTTGCCGCGTTATTATTTATATTCTAGGGTATTAATACCTTTCGCGATACCCCTCGTAACTATTATAAACGACTATCTAGATCAGGGTACCGAGCTTCACCTAAGGCTCCCTGAGGTATTTATAAGGCCTCTAAAAATACCTTACGGCGTGTATCATTCTCGTCTTCTAAAGCCGAAGGGTTATAGAGCTTATCTCTTATACGGTCGTCTTTAGTACCCGGAAGAGGTATATCCTGGGACCTATTAGTACGCTTGCCTCGTGGGCGGAGGGTAGGTGGAGCTATCTAGCGAGTTGGAAATGAATGGATTATTGAAAAAAGTCTTGGGGAGTGCTTTTTTAAAGAAGTGAAAAATAGAGGAGAAACGGTTTTACTCTCCAGGCTTTTTAGTAGGAATTATGATTAATATAGAGGAGATAGTCAACTCTTTTTCCGAGCCTAGTATTGAGAAGGTGAATTTCTCTCCTAGTAATATATTGAATACGGGGGTCTCAGGTGACCGTTTATTGACCGAATCGGTTGATTCAACGTGTTAAAATACTCTCGATATATATAATAAAGAAGGCGTTACTCCGCCTATAGTATTTTTATATCGTTATTGTTTAATAGGTTATCTAGCCATAGCCGTACCTTCTCGAGGCGGTTTTTTCTATATCGTCGATGGTATACTCCTTCGTCGAATACTCTTTCTATCTAGCGGTACCGTATTACTTAGGCTTACCGGTAATACTCCGTATTACTTAGGATATACCTAGTGTATCGTTGCTAGGCCGTTAACCTATAAACACCCCCTCTCAGGTTCTTTTAGCTCGTCTAAAGCCTCGAGCGGAATAGTAATTAGAGTATTAGTATCGTACAATTAACGGATCAATTAAATAATGTTAGGACTATAACTAGATATATATCAATAGTGGTATATAACGAGGATTCAATTAATAAGGAGGTAAAATCTATGTATAGGTATAAGAAAGATATATGGGCAGAGAAGTGCCAAGGCGCTAAACCCGAATAGGAAGGGTGTCACGTGTCTCCTTCAGCCGCGCAATCAGCCCTACGAGTAGTCACACTCGTAACACTAGGGTAATTTACTAAGAAACCGTATAATAATAGTCCCGAATTAGAGTTCCGTATAATAATGGTTCAAAGGCCCCATAGCCTTTCGCTAAGGTACGCTATAGCCTACCTATCTATTACCCCTTAGACTAACCCCCTACATTACGGTCGCAAGTATCCCGAAGTTACCCCCGCGAGAAAATTTAAATCGACCGAATCTAAGATCAAATTTAATGTAACGTTAATATAGACTAGGTACTTCCGAGTACTTAACTTAGTAGGCTTAGTAGTATTAAAGTAGACTTAAAAGTATAAAAAGAGATAACCGTGTTAATACGGTAATTCTAACTACGTATATCTAAATTACGGTTATAAAAATAGAACGTATTACTTCGAATACGTATCTTTAAGATACTTTAAGGCCGCTAGGGGGTTAGCGTAAATATATACGAGATCTTCTTTTCCATACTAGTCTTATATTAGAGTATTTAATATTTAATATTAAGTACGTTAAATATTTCGAAATAGAGATCTTATATAAGAAAAGGTATTTAAAGATCTTTTTAGAATAAAAGATTTTAAATAAATAAATTCCTAAAATATACATATATTAAAATAATCTTAAGATATATCTTTTTTAAAATTCGTAATATTAAAAAAAGAATATTCGGAACTTATAAAAATAAGTCTTAATAAGTCTTAGTAATAACGGTAACGACCCTACTTAATAAATATTAACGTCGTAAAGAATCTAATACTAGGAATCGATTTTTTAAGTAATTTCTACGCGGGGGCGTTCGTCCGAGTCTATATACGGGTAGTAGTAGGGGGTAAGGGGGGGTGGCCGGGTGGATGTGACAGCAGTCACTAATTGGTAACATGGTGTGAATGGTAGCAAGTGAATGCAAGTGGTTATATTATACTATAGAAGTGAATATAAAGATATAGAGTAAATTATAGCCCGAAGGCCAAAATTACTCTAAGTTAGATCTAAAAGCTAGCCCTATATAGACTAGTCCGATCTAGACCTTCTAGTATTATAATAGTTACCCCTATTTTAATATATTTATCGCCTCGATAAGCCGCTATAAAATATAGCTAAAAAGTAAATAAATTATACTAGAAATTATAATAGTAATAAATAGGATATATATAGTATAATATTATAAAATAATAATTAATCTCTTCTATATTATATTAATTATTATAAAAGACTTAATAATATAATAGAAATCCGGTTCTTAATATTACTATAGTACTTACTATTCCTTAGAAGTTACCTAGTAATAACTATATATAAATAGTATATATATCTCTAACTAACTACTAGGTTAATAAGGAAGGTTATAATTATATCTTTAATATTATAGATAGCTTTATAGAAGGCTTAGGCGGTATTACTACTATAATTATTTTACTCTTATCTTTAGAAGTTCTAGAAGCGATCCTAGGAGTCTATAAACGGGTAAGAGTTCTAGAACCGGATTTACTAGAGATTAGAAGGTTATCTATAGAAGGCTTCCTTACTACTAAAACTATATTATTATTTATAGAAGGCTTCTATAGATAGATAGGTAGATCTAGCTTTTTAGTAGGCTTCTATAGGCCGGTATTACTAGTAATAGTAACTAGGCGACTAGGAGTAGTAATCTCTAGACGCTTATTATATTTTTTAATTAATTCTAGTATATTATTAAGGTTTTTAATATTATATTAGATATTAAATTTCGGGTCGTATCTAGCTTATCTTACTAAATATTTAATATATTATCTAGTTTCTCGATATAATTAACGTCTATTTAATAGCTTCTTAATAATATAGATATCTATATTACCTTCTATAAATATTATAATAGGGTATATAGATCGAGGCCGATAGTAGAGATCCTTAATAGAACTAGAATATAGTTCTAGATATATTATTAAAATTACCGGATATATACCCTAGTATAGTAGAAGATCGAGTTAGTATATAAGGTTCCTAATTCTTTTAAGAACCTTAAATAGCTCTATCCTTTATATACCTAGTTTCCTAAAAATTACTAATAGAATACGATATTCTTTATATAATTAGAGTAGTATATAATCTTCTTCCTTAAGGTTAAATAGTATATATATTTAATTATAATAGTATTTAGCTCTTATCTAAATAAAGGCTATAGCGTCTATAATAGTAAATCTTATTATATTTAGATTAATTTATATAGGATTAAGATCTATATCTAATTTCTATAGATTTAGAGTAGTAATAAACGTAAACCTATAAGTAGCCTCGTTTAGTATTTTACTAGTACTAGTAGAAATAGAGTTATTTAGATATATTTAGAGGCGTAATAGTATTATAAACTATTTACGTAAATCGTCTAAGGTTCTTAAATAATATTATAAAGCTATTTTAATAGTTTAATTTATTTTCTCGCTCTACCTATCTAATTATAAATAATAGATAATACTATAAAGTAAACTAACCCCTAGTAACTTAAATAGTTTAAATTAGAGATCTACTAAAAACTTTCTATTATAATCTAATAATATTATTTTTAGAAGACCCTAATCTATTAGTACTAGTTAGTTAAGTAAAGTCTTTATCTAATTTTTTATATTCTAAATTAATTTATCTAATACTATAATAATTCGCTTAATAAACTTATAAATTATTAGTATTATTATATCGTAACCTTTTTTAGTTAGGGGAAATAAGAGAATAAAATTAATAGTAATAATATAGAAAGGTACTAGCGATAAATTAATTAGCTATATAAAGCTATATAATATATACCGCTTTATCTAGTAAATCTAATATTCCGGATAATAGTATATATACTCTTAGATATACTTTACTATATTTTAGATATACTAGATAGAAGCCTTTTTTAGATAATAAGTATATTCTAGATACCTATCTCTATATACTATTTATAGTACTTCCTTAATATAATTATTTAAAATATATAGCCTTCTAGTAGTATATATATAATTACTAATAGTAGCGTTAAATTGAAAAATAAGACTATTAGGCTCCTAGATAAAAGGAAGCTTTATAGTACCCTCGCTACTATTAGTACTAAGGATCTTATTAGTATTAAGGACCTTATAAATATATATATAAATAGAGTCTTTATAATAGCCTTCTAAAAGCCGTTATTTAAATTTTAACGATATTTCTACTATTATAGTAGTAAAGTAGTAAATAGGATATAGAAGTAAGAATTTAGGATTCTTAGTCTCTACTTTTAGAAGCGTAAATAGTATATCTAGCTCGCCTTCTTATATTACGGTAAACCTCTAACTATTTTCTAGTCTAGATAGAGTATTAGATACTATATATAGTTTTTTAGACTTATAATAAATAATAAGCTTAAAGCGTTATAAATAATCTAATATCTATATAAGGTATAGATTTATTTTATTTATACTACTAATAGTAAGAGAAGTCTATTTAGTAATTCCTAATATCGATCTATAATCTATAAAGATTATAATAGTAGTCTTTAATAATTTTATTATATATCGAATTTTACGTACTATCTATATAATACCTACTAATTTTAACTTAGTTAGTTAGTACCTTAACTTAGTACTATTAATAATTCGGCTTAAAAAGAGGATTAGTTTAATATCTTTTCTAATAGAATATAATAAGGATTAATCTAATAGAGCCTCTATAAAAGGCTTTAATAGAGTAAATAAGTTTTATAGTATTTAGAACCCTTTAGTATAGTATACTATAGTACTAATTCTAGCCTCTTTACTAGAATCTAGATTAATAAATAAAGGCTTAGTAGGATTAAAGTAAATTAGAAAAATAAACTTATTTAGAGTAGCTTATATAATCTAAAAAGATTTATACTCTATTTTAATAGAGTTAAATTATATCTTTATTATAAAGGCCTTCTAGATAGATCTTTAAAATACTCCCTTAAGTAGCTCTATTTTTCTATTCTATAATAACTTATTAATCCTAGTATACTTTTTAATATATTTATAGAGCTAGTATATTAATCCTAGATAAGTCTTAAACTTCTATAATATATTTAGAAAGATAAATAAGCTAATAGTATAAATCTTATCTTTAGAAGTAGTAAAGTCTATTAAATTAATATATTTATCTAAGAGTTTAATTAACGGGTAAGCTATAAAGGTCTTAATAGACTAAATATAAATATATATCTAGATAAATATTTAGAAGACTCGCTCGAGGTATACTAGATATTTTTAAAGAGTCTTAGAGGCGATAATAATATTATTAATATAGACTTTTATAAAGTCTTTAAATAGTTTTAAAATATATTTAATTTATCTTTATATATAAGTAATTAATCCTTTATAGTTTATAACTACTATATTAAAAATTTTCTAACCTCTATAACTAATAATAGTTTACTTATAATAATCTTTTTTTATAATACGCTAATAGTAGAAAAAGAATTAAGTATCTAGGATTATAATATAAAGGTAGCCTTTTATAAAGGCGATTATATCTATTTAGAGAGGAACTAGGTATATATTATTCTAGACTATCTTATTTAATCCTCTAATATCTATTATTAGTCTACTATTATATTTTCTATTTAGTAGAGTTTTCTAAATAATAAAGATTAGCTAGCTAAATAGCGTACTTCCTATCTTAACTAAATCTATCTAAAATAGTTAACTCTAAATATATAGTTTATTAAAGATTTAATTAACTACTTCTCTCTCCTTTATATTTAATAAATAAATCTAGACTTTAATAAAAGTATACTTTTCTTAGTCTATCTATAAGAGAATTCTTATCTAGTATTACTCTAATAGATCTATAAAAGATCTATAATTCTTCTAAAACTCTAGATAAGTCTTTATAAACTTATAAAAGGGTACTATAATATTATTATTTCTATAGATAATAATATTATTAGCTATTTTAATTTCTTTAATAGCTAATAATTTAGTAAGCTTAAAACTCCTTATAGTGATAAACTTCTTATAATATTATATTTCCTTTTCCTAAAATATTAAATCTAGCTTAATAAGATTAACTTCTAATATAGTATTTAACGTAGTAAGATAGTAGTTATTATAGTTAATTTCTAATATAATATTTAGATATAAGTATCTAGAAAGAACTATAAGCTTATTAATATTATTCCTAATAATAATCGAATAAAATAAATTATTAATAAGATAGATATATAATAAGACTACTAAGGTACTAGGCTTAAATAAGAAATCCTAGTTATCTAGTAAAATAATATAAAAGACTAGAATAACTATCTAGCTATTTAATAGTATTACTATTTTCTACTCTATTACTATAAACTTTATTATAATATTATAAATCCTAGGCTTAAGATTAATTTTTACCGTAGTATTATATAATCTAATATATATCTAGTCTCTAGAAGTTATAATATTAATCTTTTCTAAGCTAATAATATCTATTTCTAATAGTATTTTAGCTTTTAAACTATTAATAAGATAAGCTTTTCTAGTTAATTTAATATAAATATCTTTACTAAGATACTTTTTAAGAAAATATATTTCTAAAAATATATATTTTTAAATAGAGTAGTAATTACTACTAATTCCTTAAACTAATATTAATAAGACTATTATCTAGATATAGATTTCTAAGAGTTACTCTAAAAAAAAAGCTCGATCGATTAATATAATTAAATATTCGGAATTTATATAGATTACTATTACTATTATAGTAGTAGTTAATATAATAAAAAGAGTTAGAAAGTAATAATTATAGAATCTAAATCTAATATTAAAATTAATAACTATAATAGTAGATTCTACTATTTTAACCTCTCTATAGAATATAGTAGCTATAATAGAAGTAGTTATAGGAGGCTTTAATAAATAGTCCCTAATATAAATATACTTATATAATAAATTATTAGATAGAAATTCTAACTAATAATAATAATATATATAGATTATTACTAGTAAGGCTATTAAGATAGTTAGAATATCTTCTTTTTTAGACTAATAGCTAGAATTATAGTAATTAATATTAAGATTCTCTAGATAATAGCTATCTAGGTTAGGCGGATTAAAAAGCTATTAATTATTATCTTTTTCTATCTCCTCGTTATCTTCTATAGTAATATATATTATAGGCTTCTACTATTAAACCTTTTTATTAAAAGGCTTCTTCTAACTACTAGTAGTAAACTTTTATATTAGCTTTAAAGATAACCCTTTTATTACGTTTTTTAATAGTAATAGCTACTTAGTAAGCGGTAGCCTAAAAGCGTAAGGCCGATCTAAATACTATAGATAATTATTATTATAGTTCTAATAAGAATAGTAAAGGATATTAGTTAAAAGTTATTTATAATATAATATAAATTTCTATTTTAGATATTATTATTATTAACTTTATTACTTTATAGCTTACTTTTTAGAGAAGTAATTAATATTACTAGAATTATAGAAGTCTAATATAGGGTATCTAGTAAGCTCTATTTATATATCTATTTAGATATCTAATTATTCTATAAACCCTTTTATAATAGTAGTACTAAAGGGTTCTAATATATAGATCCTAAATTTAACTACTAGATTATTCTAGATTATTATTAGTTATCTCTAGACTATAGATATCTAAGCTACCTTAGTATACTAAAAGATATTCTAAATAAAACTATAAAAATATATATAATTCTTAGTATTACTAAGGATATACTTCTCCTTCTAAAGTAGTTTTTAGATCTTAAGAGTTTAAGTCTTAAATCGCTTAATAAGCTAATTATATTAGTCCTCTAATAATACTATTTATAATAAATCCTTTTTAGTATTATTAAGCTTAATAAAATACTAGCTTTATAGCTCTCCTTAAAAGTATTTAGAGAGTATAATATATAATTTCTTAGAAGGCCGTAGCTTTATAAGGTCTTTTAATCTATTAATAAATATATATATATCTCGATAAAATAAGTAACGGCTAATTATAATAATAAAAATATTATTTAGATCTTTAAAACTATTATTAAAGAATCTTACTTTTTCGGCTTTCTAGTCTCGCTAACTAGAATTAACTACTACGATAATAGGAGTAGATAATAATATTATAATAGACCCTATTATAATAGTAGTAAAGGTTAATCTAATTAAAATAATAATTATATTCTATTATTTAATAGTAAAGCTAGTAACTAGAATACTCTATAACTACCTATTAGAGCCTTCCCTAGTATTACTATTAATTATTAGATTTCGGGATTCTAGTATCTTTCCTAGATTTCGAGATAATAACTAACCTTAAGATATATTTTCGATCTAGTTACTAAATACTAAAGGTATTAAGGTAGATTATAGATAATAAAGAATATATAGAGTATTAAAGTTAAAACTATTAAAATCTTATTTAAAAACTATCTTATTAATAGTCTAGACTTACGACTAGTAATATATAGATAATATTAATTATAATTATTATTCTTAATCTAGTAAATTAGGAGATAGAGGCGAGATTATTCTATTAGTAATATATTAAATAATATATTTTATCTATCTTAATAAGTCTTTTATAAAGGCGTAATTAATATATAAGAAGATAGTAATCTTATAGATATAAATAATAATTTACTTACTTAAAAGATTAGATAGTACTATAAAAAATTTAAAATACTATTAAAGGCTTCTAATAATAAATAGAAATAATAGTAGACTTTAATAGCTAGCTTCTTAGATTAAAACAATAATAGAAGTAATTAGAATAAACTTTAGAAAAGAAGCTAGAAAAAAAGTAAATAATAGCTTTCTAAGATAAATAGAAACCTTCGATTAGAAGCCTTTACTAGATAAATATTTAATAAGACCTCCTAATAGAAAATCTAGTATAGTAGATAAGCTATCTAGTATAATACTACTATAATTAATAACTAGGAAATCTAATAACTAAGAGTTAATATAGAGGTAGTAATTATAGTAATTATAGTAATTATAATAAAAATAGAAAATAGATCTCTATACTAAAATCCTAAAATAAAAATTAATAGTAGAAATAAATAATTTCTACTATAACTAATAGAAGACTCGGAAAGATAGTAAGTAACTAATTAATAATAGTAGCTTACTATAGTAAGTATTACTACTAACTATAATAGTAGTTACTAATTAGTAATATAGTATAAATAGTAGTAAATAAATATAAGTAGTTATATTATACTATAGAAATAAATATAAAGATATAGAGTAAATTATAGCCCGAAGGCTAAGATTACTCCAAGTTAGATCTAGAAGCTAGCCCTACATGGACTAGTCCGATCCGGACCTTCCAGTATCGTGACAGTGGAGTTTAAAGGGGATAGGGGTACGGGGCTCCGATACTAAGAGTTTTAGATTCGAAAAGGATATTTTGGTACTAAGATTTTCTACCATATAGATTATCTTAAGGGAAATACTTTTCTAACGCTTTTTCAAAAACACGGTATCCGAGTAACTAATCTACCTATTTATATTCGGTATTACTTTATAGATATAGTAATATTAATTTAAAAGACTACTAGTATATTAGGGTTAATATAGTAATATAAGACTAGAAGGATAGATATATTTCTATATAAGTATCTAGTAGTATTCTAGTAAGACTAATTCTTAAAGAAAAAAGAAGAGAAAGAGAGGGGAATTACTTCCTTAAGCTTATCTACTAAAAAGCTAAACTAATACCTATATTATATATATTAAGAGGATACGTAATACTTAGTAATATTATTATTATAGCGCTACTATTTTTAAGTTTAATAATTATTTTCCTTTTTAAGGATTCGTCTTTAAATCTATATCTCTATATCTAATACTTATTAAAACCTTAAAATCTAATAGAAAAAGAAGGGAAAGAGTTACTATAGTAATAATAATTATAATATATACTTTACGCGAATCTAAATAATAAATAAAGCGTATTTTTATTTTAGTAGTTAAATAATATATTTTATTATTATTACGCGGGTACTAAGTAATATATAAAATTAATATTTAGTAGGGCTAATAATAAAATCTTAGGTATAAAATCTAATAATTTTAGATTTATTTTTCTTACTTTTATAATATATCTTTATTAATACTTTAATTTTTAAATATTATTTTATTATTTTATTTATACTAGGGAGTTATCTTTTTTATTTATAATATTTAATTCTAATTATAACGCGTAAGATAACCTTAGATATATATCTATTTAGGGTTTCGTTCTTAGTATTTAAATTCTCTTATATATACGAGGTAGGCGTTTTATTAAAGAAATCCTATTATCTATCTTAAATAAAAATAGTAAAAATTATATTTTCTATATTAATTTATTATTTTAAAATAAGATATAGTAAGCTATTTAAATAATTATTACTAAAATATTTACTTTAACCTTAGCGGGCGCTAATAGCGTATAGACCTTAAATTAGCTTATTACTAATTAATCTTCTACTTCGATCTAAAGTTTAGTTATTAATCTTTTATATAATATAACTCTTTTTAAAAATAAGTATATTATCCCGCTACGCGACTAGTATATACTTTTATTAGGTTTTTACTATAAAGCGGAGGCTCCTTTTTTAGATAGCGCGTTTTTAGCTTTTCTAGAAATCTCTATTAATCCCCTAAGTAGACCTTTAGTCGTAAATTTTAAATATTATTAACCCGATATCGTTTATATATTCTTAGGGTAGTCGCCTAGCTATTATAAAATAATATAATAATTCTAATATTCTTTTTATAGAGAATACGTATTACTAGTATCTCTAATAGATATAGCGAACTAACCCTTATTCTTATAATATATAATTTAATACTAAAGGTTATATAGTATCTAAATATAATTATTACTATTAACTAAGAAAGAACTATATATTAATAAGTTTTTCTTAGTATTCTAATAATATAAGTAATATTATTTATAGCTATATCTACTACTAACTTCTAGTAACTATCTATAAATATTAGAATTTATAACTTAACTAATAATCTAATATATAATTACTAAGTTTAGATTATCTCTATTCGTTATAGCCTTATTTTAGGATATATTATATATTACCCCCTTCGGCGCCTTAAATACTATACTATAGAGTTTAACTAGTATTTAATAGCTATTTAACGTATAGCTATATAGTTTAAAAAGGTAAAAAAACTAGATTCTTTATCTATTTAAATTATTAAAGCTAAAATCTTAAAAGGGATCTATATAACTCTTAAAGCTATTTTAGATATATTATAATATATAATATATTTATTATTTTCCTTTTTATATTATCTATATATTTTATAAGTATTATAATTAATATTTTTTAGAATCGCTTACCTCTTTTTAATAATATATAGTTTTTAATAGAATTACTCTTATCTTCTAAAAGTAACGATTCGAGTTCTAATAATAGTTATTTAAATTCGCCCTTCGATAGATTAAACTTATCTATAGAGAGAGCTACTAGAGTAAATTAAATAATTAGAGAGAGAGAGTAAATATAGTATTATATATATATATTACTAGTATATCCGCCTTTAAGTATTATATTTTGTAATATTATTTTAGCGGTCTTAATATTTATTTTACTTTAAGGTTTTAGGCCCTCTTAGTTATTACCCTTAAAATAATAAAGAATTATATACTAATTATATATTTTATCTATATAACTTTTATTTATTAAATATATTAATTAAATCTAGAGTATCTATATTATTCTTAATAATCTATTAGTTATATTTTTTTAGAATAGTTTACCTAGCGTATTAGATATTCTAGGACTTCTTTTTATATACGTTTTTTTAGGATTTTTTCTACTTTACTAATTTTATTATTATTTATTAAATTAAAAGCTAGATACTCTAGAATATTTATATTACCTTTTCTCCTTTAGTATAGCTCTAATAATAATATATAAAAGATAGGGTAAATATAGTAAGTAAAGAGTAACTATAGATAGTATATTTATTGTTACGAGTGTGACTACTCGTAGGGCTGATTGCGCGGCAGAAGGAGACACGTGACACCCTTCCTATTTAGGTTTAGCGCCTTAGTACTTCTCTATCTATATATCTTTCTTATATCTATATATAGATTTTATCTCCTTATTAATTAAATCCTCGTTATATATTACTATTAACTTAATCTAGTTATAGTCTTAATATTATTTAATTAATCTATTAATCGTATAATATTAATAATTTTATTACTATTCCGCTCGAGGCTTTAGACGAGCTAAAAGAATCTAAGAGGGGGTATTTATAGATTAATAGTCTAATAACGATATACTAAATATATCCTAAGTAATACGGAGTATTACTAGTACGCCTAAGTAATATAGTACCGCTAGATAGAAGAGTAATTAATAAAGGATTTATACTATTAATAATAAAGAAGAAATCGCTTTAAGAAGGTATAGCCGTAGCTAATTAAACTATTTAATAATAATATAATAACTCTATAGATAGAGTAACGCCTTTCTTAATATATACTTTTAAAGTATTTAAATATATCGAACTAGCTAAATTAATTAATAAATAGTTATATAAAAACTCTATATTTAATATATTAAAAGGAGAAAATTTTACTTTTTTAATACTTAGTTTAAAAAAGAGTTAACTATCTTTTAATAATTAGTTATATTTTTTACTATAAATCTAGGGGAGTAAAACTATTTCTCTATTATCTTTTCTTTCTTTTCTCTAGAATCTTTTCGATATTTATTAAATTATTAAATAGTTCTATTAATTACCCGGTTAGATAAGTATAGAGAATCGTAAGATATACCTCTTTCTAGTAATAAAGACGAACGCCTTAATAATATTCTAAGGGACGAACTTATATCGGAAAATAAGGATAAAATATACTATAATATATTCTAAAAGATCTCTAAAATATCTCTAGATAAACTCGATAATTCTAGTCCTTTAGAAGATATTCTTTATTATTCTAATTTAACTAATTACTTATAGTAACTAAGAGGGGTATCTAAAAAAGTATTAATACTTCTAGCTAAAAATAATAACGCGGTTACTCTTTAGAATATCTCCTCTATAGATAAATTTATATAGTAGGCTAGAGAAAACCCTAAGGAGTTTCTAGATATACTAAATTAGATCTATTAAGAGAGGGATATAGGTATTTAGGCCTTCTAGTTATTAAAAAAGGAGACTATAAAGCGATAACTTACTATATAATAATTAATAGATATATAAAAGGATCTTATATCTATAAATTCTAAATTAAAATAATTTTAAAATATTTAAAATAGTATAGAGTTATTTTTTATAATCGCTATTAAGTACTCTTAAAAGTATCTAGATCCTCCTCTCTTTATTAATAGTATAGATCCTATTTAGGAGGATTAGAAAAGTAAAATAATAATTAAACTAAAAGTTAATAAAAATTATTAGAATAATAATAAAAGCTATATAGATTATATACTTTTATATCTTAAAAGAAAGATAGTAAAGTAAATCTACTCTTATTAGAAAGCTAACGTAAATAATCCTTTTTTTATTATCTAGAATATTATAGATAAACTTACTACTATATTTAAAGATTTTAATTATAAGTAGAACTATAGATAATAGTTTACTACTCTTTAAATAGATACTATATAATTTATAGATTTTTATTTAAACTTTAGATAATTATCCTTTTATTTTAAATATAATAAGGACTTTCTAATCGAGGAGTTATATAATAAAGTAGCTATCTAGCTTTAGATTCTTTAGAATAATTAATAATTTAAGTTTAAAATCCTTAAAGAGGCTAAAAAGTATATAGTAAAGCTTAATAACTTATAATAAATTATATAAAAAAATTAAGATAAGATCTTATAAAAAGATAGATTATAAAATATTAAGAAAATAGTATTTATCTCTACTCTATTAAAAATAGCTTTTAAACCTATCTATAGTCCTCTAGTATAGTATATCTTATCGAGTAAGACTACTCGTATAAAGAATATAGATAAGAATATCTATTTTAAATATTATAAAGAAGATTATCGCGTAAGAGACTACCTAAATAAGTATAATCTAAACTCGTATAAATAAGACCTATAAGTTTACGAGATCTTAATAGATAGAGTATATAATTTAGACTACTATAAAGATTTAGAGGGCTTAGAAAATAACTATTCTTTACTAGAGACTTAGTAGGAGGTAATATAATAGTAGGATCTCGTCCCTATAATAATAAAGATAGACTTATATTTACCCTTTAAACTATACCTAAATCCTCCCTATTTTTTAAAAGGCCTTTTACTATACTAGATATACTATATAATTAAAAAAAAAGATACTAATTACCTCTCCTAATTAATACTAATACTACTAGATACTACTTCGTTAATAAGAGGATAATTCCGGCTATATATACTATCTTTAGAATCTTATCTATACCTCTTTCTAAGTCTCGCTATATATATAGATATAATAATAATATATTAAAAACTCCTATTATTTATTTAATTCTATTTAATTTAGAAATTAATAATTATAAGGAATTAACGATCTCTATACTTATTATTAATTTAGAATAATATATAATTATTCTAGATAAGCTCTAGATAAACTAAAATAGAGTCTTACTAAATATATAATCTAATTTAATAATCTTTTCTACTAATACTAGTTTAGAAATATAAATTACTAAGATCTTATCTATTTTATTTATCTTTAGGATTCTATAAAGGGAATACCTATTAATTAAAAAAGAGATCTTTACTATATAAAGTATAAATATAAAAGCTTTTAATCTTTTTACTTATTAAATAAAGACTAAAAAGATTTAACTATTTATTATATTAATAAAGGATATTAATACCCTTATCCTTATTAATTAGAAGGACTACTTAAATACTTTAAAAGTAAATATTATAGAGGTACCTAAAATAGATTATAAAATAATATAGAAAAAGCTTTTTTCCGAGTATTATAATTTTTAAGATATTTTTAATTATATTTAAATTAATAAGCTTCCTTTTTACTAGTTCTATAATTATAAAATTAAACTAATTTCTAATATAAAGCCCCTATAGAGTAAAGTATATTATATATCTCTATATAAAATATAGCGAGTTAAAAAATATTTTTCTAAAAATCTCTTTAAAGGGTTTATTATCTCTAGTAAAGCTTTTTACGCGTTATTAATCCTCTTTATATTAAAATCTAATAGTAACTTATAATTCTATATAGATTATTAAAAGCTAAATACCCTTATTAAATATAACTAGTATCCCCTTCCTCTTATAGAAGAGGTTATTAAAAAGATTATAAAATATAAATATCTTATTTACTTAGATATTATTATAATATTTAATAAGCTCTAAATAGATTCTAAAAGTAAGGATTTAATTACTTTTATAATAGCTCTAGGATTATATAAATATCGAGTCCTTCTATTTAGACTAATTAATAGATTAAGCTCTTTCTAGTAGTATATTAATAAAGTATTATAGAAATTTCTAGATAACTTCTATTAAATATATCTTAATAATATTTTTATTTATAGTAAATTAAATAAGGAGTATTAAGATTATATTTAAAAAGTACTCTCTCGTCTCTAGGAGACTAATCTATAGATAGATATTAAGAAGTACGAATTTAATATAAAAGAGATAATCTTTCTAGACGTTATTATATTAGGTAAAGAACTTTAAATAGATCCTAAAAAGATAGAAGCTATTATTAAATAGCCTTCTCCTATAAATCTAAAAAAGATATAAAACTTTATTAGATTTATTAATTTTTATAAGTATTTTATTTATAAGTTCTTAAAGCTAATAAAGCCCTTAGTACTTTTTATTAGAAAGGATACTTTATTTATATAGAATAAGATCTATTTAGAAGCTTTTAAAAGTCTTAAAAAGTAAATAGTAAACGCCTTAATATTAAAGTACTTTAATTTAAAGAGATAGATTATACTTAAAATTAATATATTTAATTTTATTACTAATAGAATCCTATTCTAATATAATAATAAAGATATACTCTATCTAATAGCCTTTTATAATAAGATAATAATCCTTATAGAGTATAACTATTATATATATAATAAAGAATTATTAGTAATTATTAGATATTTTAAATATTAGCGCCTTAAACTCGAGTATACTAATTTATCTATTTAAGTCTTTATTAATTACTAGGCTCTAAAGACCTTTATAGAAAATAAAGAGCTTATTTACTATTAGACTTATTATCTAGATATTCTATTTAAGTTTAATTTCTAAATAATCTTCTATATTAATAAAAGTAACTCGAAAGTAGATACTCTTATTAGAATAATAAATACTCGCCCTATTAATTAGAAGGATAAGAGGATATATTAATAATACTAGATAATTCTAATATTAGATTATATTAATATTCGCGCTATAGATTAAAAAGAAGTAGGCCTATTTAAACGTATTTACTAAATAAATAAAAATAATCCTAGATATTAGAAATATAGAGACGCGATAGCTAATAATATTTATAAACTATATAGAATTAAGCTCGAATAATATTAAGTAGTAGATAGAGTACTCTTTAAAAGAGATTTATTATAGGTCCTAAACTCCCTCTATATCTTAGTATTTAATAAGATTTATAATTAACCTTTAAATAGTTATCCTAAAATAAAATAAATAATAGATCTTCTATATTAATATTACTATTAGCCTAACTATATAGTAATAATTAGATAATATATTATAAACTATTATAACTATTAATATAGTAAGGTACCTTAAAGTAAGATAAATAGATTATTAATATTATTATTAATTCTATAGACTCGCTAGTAAGATATATTAATAAATTTTATTACCGGCCTTTTTTTTTTAGAAGGATTTAATATTATATATACTCTTATCTATTACTTTACTAAGGAGTAATACTATATATTATATTTCTAAAATAATAATAGGACCTCTATTAAGTTCTTAATATAGATCTTTCTCTAGAACTTATATAGGTTCTATAAACTTCTAAGCTTTATCGTATTAGATAGAGACCCGTAATTTATATCTACTCTATAGAAGAGTCTATATAAAAGATTAAGAATCTAAATTAACCTCTCTACTACTTATTATTTATAAATAGATAACTAGATTAAAAGAGTAAATTAGAATATTAAAAAAGATCTTTAAATCTTTTATAATTATATATAGAATAATTAGACTAAGTAGATTTCTATAATTAAATTCGCTAATAATAGTAATATAGTCTTATCTATCTCTCTCGCTCCCTTTTTTATAAATAAAAGATTTAATCCCTAAATAAGCTTTAACTTTAATATAATTAATTATAAGATTATAAGGGAGAGATTATAAATCTTAAAGACTAAAGATATTATTAAAAGGATAAAAGAGATTCTAGAATATAATAAAAAATATTTAGAGACCTTCTAAATTATAATATAAAGATAAATAAATAAGTATTATAAAAAAGTTTTATTTAATATTAATAATTAAATATAATTATCCTTTAAGTATATTAATATAATAAGGCCCTATAAGAACCTAGAGAATAAATAACTAGGTCCCTATAAGATTATCTAGTAAGTTAGTACTATCTACTATCTAGATCTCCCTTATATATAGCGGATCTATAATATATTCTATTTATAATATTTTTAGAAGTACCCCGATAACCTTTTTCTAGGATAATAGAGATCTCCGCTAAAGCCGAAAATCCTACTAAAGGGTAACGAGTAGGATATTGATAATATATTAGGCTCTTAATACTACTATAGCCGTCTATAGTATAAAGTTAAATAGATAAATATATTAAGAGATAATAAGTAGTATTATATAAATAAGAGAGAGTTTAATAATACTAAAAAAATTATTAAAAAGTTTTATAGATAATATCTAAAGGCTACTTATTAATATAAAACTTAGCCCTATTAAAGTAGTTTTAATTTAGTAATATCTTAAATATTACGCTATTTAACTACTTTTATAAATTTAAGTTATATAGATCCTTTTTAGTAAATTATAACTAAAAAAGAAGCTACTAAAGGCTCTAACTTTTTAATATCTATATTAAATAAGGCCTACTACGTATACTCCTATTATTAATATATATCTAAATATCCTCCGATACTACTAGTATTACCCCTAGAATATTACTATTATCGATAGTAACCTATATTAAAATTATCTTCTAGTATTTAACTCTATTTCTTTAGAGAAAGTTTATAAATAAGGCTCTATAATTAAGGTTAGATTTGGCTTAGTTCGGCTTAATAGTATCTAGCTAATAGAAGGCCTTTATTCGATAATTTCCTCTCCGCTCCTAAATCGAATATTAAATTATTATTCTATACTAAAATACCTTTTTTATTAACTATTTTAC
>BLJB01000521.1:0-14051 GCA_013423325.1 Usnea hakonensis | reverse complement strand
TAATAAGAGTTAAAGGATCCCGTAATTACCTTTCGAAGTTTAGGTAGATACGACGTATAAATTTAAATTCAAATTCAAATTCAAATTCAAATAATATATAATTCTTATTAAAATTTAGTATCTATATATAAGTCTAATATTTTTATATTTAGATTAGAGTTTATTTTAATCTTTTCGAAATTTAAAAATATCTTTATATTAAATTTCTTTAAACTTCTTATTAGATATATTAGCTTATATTTTTTAAGGGTAAATATTACTCTATATATTTTAATTTATTTAAAATAAATATTATAAGCCTTATATAGTACTTTATAATTATTTTTTATACTTTTATTATATATTAATTAATTGATTGTTTTATACGCCTATACTAGCTACTTAATATAAGCTAATAAGAGTAACTATAATACTAAACTAATAGAGCTAGGCGTTAAAGAAATCTAAGGGCGAATCTTTAAATAAAAATTTTAATTAAATAGTACGCTCTCTCTTTTATTATACTCTTTAGGAGCTTTATTATATTATTATATATTTTTCTACTTCTTTATATTAACTTTTTTATTCTCTAATTTTTATATCTCTAATTATCTTTATTTTTAGAGATAAATATAATTACTTTTTTATATATTCTTTTTAAACTTAATAATCTTTTTTACTTTAAGGAGTAGTTTTAATTATTAGAGTTATTCGCTAGCTAATTTAAAGTTATTTAACTAATTAAAATTAATTATCTATCTTACTACTACTCGGATCTTTTTAATTATAGTTAGTATTATTTAAAAGTCCTTAATATCTATTTTTATAAATAATTATAATTTATTCTTCTATAATTTTAGATAGAAGAGAAGAATATATTTAATATTTTATCTTCTCTATTTATATTTATAATTAAAGTTAATATTTAGAACTCTTATTTTATTAAAGAATATATTAAGCCTAATTTTACTACTTTTTATTTAAATAGTAATTAAGTTTTTAATCTTTTTTAGTATTTTATAGTAATTAAATTTATTATTATATAAGTTCTCTATCTAGATAGGGATTCTCGCTATAATAGAAATTCTTTATTAATATTTTTTCTATTTTTTAGATCTTTATTTTTAGAACTAGTCTTATATTTTCTATTTAATAATATTAATATTCTAATATTTCCCGATATTTCTATATAACTTAATCTAGTTTTTTTTTCTTTTTATATATGTAGTTACTAGGTTCTAACTTTTTTCCTTAAGGGCTTTAAGAGCCTAGGCCTTTTTTATTATTATAGGTATAAGCCCTCTTTTCCTTTTCTTATCTCTATTATTCTAGAAGTATTAGGTAATTCGCTTATTACCTTTTTTCGTAGCGGAGTAGATACCTTATAGAGCTAGCGATTAATTTAGAAAATTAAAATCCTACTCTTTAGGCCCTCTATCTAGTTTATACTCTATAATTATTTCGAGATTATTTTTATACTTAGTTTAGATTATTCCTCTAGATTAGAGTTTTATATAGTTAGTAGATAAGATTAACTATTATTTAAATTAACTACTATTTATTTTTTAAATATATCTTCTATAAGACTAGATATATATATATTATTCTAGCTTACTCTCTACTCCGCCTTAGGTTCTTATTACGAGATAGTTAACTTCTTATAGCTCTTAATATACTAATATATATATATTATCCTCTTAGGCTATATAGATAGTCTTATTTAACTTTAAAAATTAATAGTAGTTACTATTATATATTACGCCCTATAGGGTTTATCTATTTTATATTACTATTAGAGATCTCCCTTATTTAGGCTATCTATATTTTATAGGGATTACTATAATACTACCCTTACTAGTAATAATATTATAATATTTCTACTCTACTAATTAAAAATCGCTATATTAAGTATTTAGCTATATTTATATTAGAATCTATTTATCTTTCTTTTTACTTCTAGCTATTAATTATATAGAGAGACTTAAACTCTTAAAAGATATAGAAACTAGTATTAATAAGTTTTTTACTCTTAATAGTTTATAATCTTTAAAGATATCCTATTTAATAGCTAATAAATTAATATATCTACTAATAGAGACTAGCTTTAATCTATATTACTAATATATAGTAGCTACTAATTAGATAGTTTTTATAAGCGATTTCCCTTATATATAATAAGATATAATTCTATCTATTTTAGCCTATATCTAGATCTATTTATATATAGAGCTTATCTATATTAGAATCTAGATATCAGTATTTCTACTAGCTTACCTTCGAGCTTATATTAATATCTACTTTAGTATTTAAAAGATATTTATATTAAAATTTCTCTCTCTTAGCTAATAACTACTAGAAGGAATTTAAACCTTTAAGAGATAAAAAAAATCGGTCTTAATAATATATCTTTAGAACTAATATTAACGAGTCTCTAGTAACTTCTATAGAGCTTCTAAATATACCGCCTAGCCTCTAGCCGATAACTATAAAAATAGACTTAAACTATTAGAGGTATAATTATCGCGTCTTACTCCCTTAATCTCTTTCTCTAATATATTTCGAGTTCTAAATTATTAGTTAACGCGTCGCGATTATAATTATATTTTAGGTATATATTCCGCGTCTCTCGTAGTAAGGACTTTAGTCGTCGCTATAGTAAGAGCAATAGAAGGAGCGTGAGAAGGGCGATGGAAGAAGCGTCTTTATTATATATTAGTAAATAAATATTATTAATAAAATCTTTTATCTAAATAAAAAGAGTAGCTTTTATATATTATTTAATTAGAGAGGTATTAAAGAAGAGAAATAATATAGAAGAGAGTAATAATCTTTAAAAAATATTAATTTCTACTATTTTTATCAGATTTATTTAGCTCTCTAATATTATAGATATTACTCTATCTATAAAAAAGCTAGATATCTATTTTACTATCTTTTTCGGGACTCTCCTCTCTTTTAAATTATAGAGAAGTCTCTTATATAAAATATTATTAAAGATATTTATAATATTTAATAAAAATAAATTAGCGACTTTTTTATTATTAATAATATTATAATTCTATATAATATAAATTATATTTATTAGTAATTTTAGTACTATTTTTATTAATCTACTTTTTTTTATCTTTATTTATTATTAAAAAAGAAAATTATAACTTTCTATTAATTTTACTAATTATTTTAAAATTACTATTTTTAGTACTTGTCAAAATAGGCAACTTAGCCGAGTCACGTGACTTAGTCACATGCTTAGCGCCTTAGCATTTTATAAATAGTCTTGTATAATCTACTTTCCTTCTAGATAGTTAACTAATACGAAGCACTCTTTCTATAATTTTAATAGATTATAAGCCTAGCTTTATAGGGCGACTATCTTATTCTCTTTATATTACTTAATAGTATTCTAAGCGTAATTTGTATTATCTTGATATCGAGTTAAGGAATTAAGATCTAAAAAAGAATTACTAATAACCTCTAAAATATAGATAAGTCTACCTTATAATAGTTATTATTTCTCTAGGACTTAATCGTTTAGGATCGCTCTCTCGAAGATAGTTATACGCTCGAAATATATAATTTTTGATATTATCTTAAACTAAATTATAGTCTAACGTCTCTCTAACTAATTAGGTACTACTTATTAAGGGCTTAAGATAAGTACTAGTTTCTAAGGAAGAGTATTAATACTATATAGAGACTTCTCGCTCTCTTATAATCTTATTATTAATATCTATAACTAAGTACTTAGTATTTAAATCAGTCTATAGTATTAAGTCTCTTACAGGTACTTAATAACGATATTTTTCTATATCTCTTAATAAACTCTATTAATTTGTCGAGATCGGAACCCCTTAAATAGAGATTTCTTAATATTAAAAAACTCCTTAATAACTATCTAAATTTTTATTATAGATTCTATAGATCTTGCGACTAGATCTCTAAGAAAGCTAATATACTATTATAATTAACTAAGAAAGCCGATATACTAGTATAATTAGTTTAGTAATTAGCGGAGAAATATCTATATCTAGCCTAAGATAGTACTATTATTTCTTAAAGATCGCTCTATAACTTTATATATTCTTACGAACTAGTTAAGTTTATAGCGTAATCGAAGTCTCCCCTAATTATATACTATTAATTAGATATTCCTTTAGCGAATTTAACTAGTCTTAATTAAGAGAGTTAGATATAAATAGAGACTATTTCTTTCTAAATTATAGAACTTCTAACTATATTAGTTCCTAACTCCTATAAATTTAACTTTAAAGCTAAAGTTAAAGGCTCTATTAATCTAGACCCTATTTTTTATATAAACGGGGCTATTATTATATATTATTATTCTAAGTATAGAAATTTTCTATATTTATTTAAGAATCTTAAGACTTCTCCCTATATATTTAATTTAGATAATAATAGTAGTTATTAAGATCTAGAAGAGTCTCTTTTCGAGGACTCTAGCTTAGATACTAATATCGAGTTACTTAATCCTTTTAATAATACTAATTTTTTTAGCCTTTATATTAAATTTATCCTGTTAGAGTTACCCTTATCCTCTTCTTTCTCGTCTTCTTTAGTTTTCTCTATACTTTTATTATCCCCGTTCTCTTTAGAGTCTTCTTATTCGTTATAGAGACTAATTTATTAACTATAAGGTCCTTAGGGAGCTTTCTACTTATATCTATTATAATCTTTAAGACCCCTAAATAGTACCCGAAGTAGATCGAAGGAGTTTTAGACTTCTTTATCTTTAATAACCTTCGGCTAGAAAACCCTAGTACGGCGATTATTATAAAAGCGTATATAGTTATTCGAAATAGATTTAGATATACTAGTTACTAAAATATTAAGATAATAATTAAGTTAGAGTTAATATTAGACTTAATTACTCGAAATTTTAAGCCGAAAGGGTCTAGAGTATATATTAAGCTTATTTATTAACTATACTTTTTTACTCTATCTAATAGTACTATTAAAGATATTATAGATTATATAAAGTAATTCTAGTAAATTAATATTATAATTATTAATCTTTATAAGTTACTTAAACGGCCGGCGACGAGATCCAGCTGTACGCGCTGCCGGCTACGAACCTGCTACTATCGTATGCGATGTGAAGGTCGCCGTCGTACACGGTATATAGTAGAGCCAAGTGATCTTAGGGTGCGACGCGTAAAGGAGATAGGATAGAAAATAGCAAGATAAAGCGATAGAGATAAGATACGTCCCTATTACAAGTAGAGCATTTAATTAGAAACATAGCTATACTATTAGTAAAGTCGATATAATACTACTTAATCGGACGCCGAACGCGCAGAACCTTCCTATAATAATACGTGGAGAGTACTAGGTGGCTTAGGTAGAAGGCGTATTAGCTGATAGGATTAGTTACTCTAGATACGTAGGGATAATAGCCTAGTCCCGGTACGACCGATAGGATACGAGATATCTACTTCCTCCTACGAGCCCGTTCGAAGCGTGGCTATTAGTAAAGATACGATTCTCTCTCTATCTCTAGATACGCGTACCTATCGATAACTCTACCCACTCGCAGAGCTAGCGCGATATATTCACCGCTAGGCGTTCTCCTCTACGTACCTACGGGTAGTAATACTATAGAAGGAACCGGTATCCTATACCCGAAGTAAAAAGACCTTATAGGACCTCGCTCACCTAGTATAGAGTTTTTACGTATGGAATACTAAGACTCTTGGCGCGTTATATAAATACGAAGGCCCGTGTTTCTTCGTACCGGTAGCCCTCCGAGAGTTAACTCGATAAGGACCGCAGAATTTAGCAGCAATCGATTAATCTAAACTTCGTATCCGTACCGTATTACTATTACCTACTCTAGCAGGGTCTCTCCCTACTAGACTCGGTATAGGGCTAAGACGCCGGCCTTTTTTCCTCGGCGATAGGCGCTCACGGATCAGAACAAGCTGGGAATAAGGGCCAGTAACCGAACTCGTAGATAAATACTCTACGAGGAATACTAACTACCCTACGGGGACGCGGGCGTTATTCGGCCTACCTATATTCTTACTAATAGTCAAGTTGTTTTTTTTCTCAGAAAGGATACTAAAGCGTACAGCGACCTAGCGTGCATATACAATTCGTAGAAGTTATCGAAGGTGGTATATAGAACTCGATATTTGTAGGACACTATAACAGAAGAAACGTGTGGAGGTTTTTACCCTAGCGCAAGTAAAGGTTTCCTCTACAATATTGCTATAGAGCTTCCCGTAATTATCTTTCACATAGTTAGATAGACACGAGTATGAAATCCAATCCAATCCAATCCAAAGTTACTTAAACTTTCTTAAACCTATCTTATTTAATTATATTTAATTAGGCTTAGAGATATTTATAGTATTTTTTAGATATCTTATATCTAGGCGTATATCTTCTATAGTAATAATATTTATACTTTTTAAAAGGTTATTCTAGCTACTATAAATAAGGAAAAATATATATAGGTCTATTAAAATAAAGTCTATATTATAATAGCTACTACTAAAGTAAAATTATCCTTAACCTTAAATAAGCCTCGAGATATATATAGTTACTATAAAAAGCTTAGGAAAAAGGATAAATATACTATATCTAAATATTAAATACTATACTTTTATCTTAAGTCTAAGAAATTTAAGACTAAGGCTAAAAAGGCTACTTTAGTTATAAAGATAATTATTATTAAGATCTAAAAGAGTAAAAAGCGTAAGCTTAATAAGGATAAAAATAATAAAGAAGAAAAAATCTACTTTAATTTTACTTATATTTCTAAGATCTCTATTTATAGTACTTTTTACTATTACTCCTCTTATTCTTTCTAAGGTTATTAGAACTCGTACCTAGCTATAGATATCTATATATTTATAGCTAGCCTAGCTCTAAATCTCTTAAAGTTATATATTATTAATAGTAGTTATAGCTAAAGCGCGTCCTAAAATAAAATTAACTTTATTAAAATTAAATTATACTTCGACCCTTAAGTTAAAGATATTAGTAGCTAAATAGTTATACCTAAAAATATTAAAATAATTAAATTTAGATATATTACCTCTAATATATATAAATCTCTCTTTATTTCTAGTATCCTTTTTATATCCTCTCTAAATATTAACTTACTATTTATTATATAACTTTTAGATCTAGATAGATATCTTTTTTAGCCTTACTAGGAAATACTATTAGCTCTTAATTAAAGGCGTTATCTTTACTACTATTTATATCTATAGGCTATTTACTCTAAATTTATAGAACCCCCTAGTAGCTCTTAATACTTATAGTATTTTTAATATACCTATTAAATAATACTAGTATATACGAATAGAGTATCTAGGCTAATAAAATATAGAGAAATTATTTTTAATTATTATTAGAGTTAATTTCTCTTACGAAATTAAAAAGGAGTATACTTATAAGAGCTATATTATAGGACGTTATAAGACTACCCTCTATAAAAATTATATAAAGCTAGATAAATATCCCCTAGACCTTATTTATAGTAACGTCGTTAGACCTATTTATCTTATTAGGTTTAATAGTACTAAATACTTTATTATCTAGTAATATAATAATATTAAGTTTACTAATATTAATATACTTAAATTCTAAGGAGAGGTATTTAAGTCCTTTAAAAGATTTAAAGTTAGGCGCGAGTAAAATAACTATAAGATCTATTATCTTTATATTAATAATAGAGGCGAATATATTAAAAAGGTCTTTAATAATTTTCTCGCTAAAGAAGGTATTATTTATAAGTCTACTATTTCTAGAAATCTCTAGTAAAATAGTAAAGTTGAATGATTTAGGTAGATATTTTTTAGGTACTTATACTTGATACTTATTAACTCTAGTCTTCCTCGTAACTTATAGCCTAAAGTCCTTTAGATAGCTAATTATCTATATATATAAAGCTCTATTATAGGTCTAGGCGTTACTCTAATTAAGGTCTTTACTAGTAATTAACTAGATCTCTTTTACCTTCGGATAATTAGCTCCTATATTTAGATAATAAACTATATCTAGAAAAAGCTTAAAAATAGAAATAAATATTATTACTTAATAGATTATAAAGGCGAGAGTATCTATTAACTCTAGCGCCCTAAAAATAATAAAATTATTAGATCTAGCTTTTATTATATATAAAAAAAACGCCCTTATTTATATTTAATTAGAATAAGCCTATTAAGGACTTATCTAATATTAAGTAGTAATAACTCTAGCTAGCTTTAAAGGAGATATTAAAAAAGCTTATTATTATTAATACTATTTATATTAATCCCTCTAATATATTAGCTCTTACTCTTATTTTTATATCTAAATTAGGAATATTTTCTCTAGTTATCTATATTTTATTAATAATTATTTATACTCCCTTATCTTCTAATACTTTAGAAGAAAATAATTTTAATATAAAATTAATTATAAAAGCTCTAAAAGACTATTCTAATCTATATATTCCTAATATATATAATCTATCTCTAGATCCTTTTACTCTTTTAGCCCTAGTAGCTTAAAATAAACTCTATAAACTATAAATATATATTAAAGCTATACGAGATTACTATAAGATAGAATAGTAAATAACTATATTAAAGAAATTCTTATCCCTTATTAAAAATAAGATTTAGACGCTTACTAAACTCTTTATAAATTATAATATTCTTATAAAAAGATAGATATATACGTTTAAGCGGGGCCTAGTTATAGGGGAGATCCTATAATATAAGACCCGCTAAATAGTTCGAGACTTTTAATAATAAGAAGGACTTAAGACTTTTATCTTAATTATTAAATCTATAAGTTATAAAGTTATCTTTACTCTAGCTATTATATTAGATTAAGAGATTAAGTAAATAGATATTAAAATAGCTTTCCTATATAGCGCTATTAAGAAAGACCTCTATATAGAGTAGCTTACTAGAATAATAGATAATATAAAGTATATTTATAAATTTAATAAAGCTCTATATAGTTTAAAGTAAAGTTCTTATATATAATATAATATCTTTATAAAGTTTTTAAGATTACTAGAATTTCTTCTAATTAATATTAATTTTAGTATCTTTATTAATAAGAAGATCTATATTATTATTACTATCTATATAAATAATCTTCTTATTATTAATAAAGATCGTATTAAAATCTAGATTATTAAGTTAGAGCTTAATAGGCGTTTTTATATAAAAGATCTTAAACTATATATCTTCTATTTAGGAATAGTTATTATTTAAGATTAACTAAATCGAATTCTTTATCTTAATTAAATAGACTATATAGAGTAAGTATTTAGAAGATTTAATATATAGAAGTCTAAACTATAACTTATTTTTATAGATATATCTACTAAACTCTTAAAAGTAGAGGATAGTTATATCGCCTTTATAGATTTCCGAGTCCAATATTAATTAGTTATTAGGTCTTTAATATATACTATACTAGGAATATATCTTAATATTATATATATTATCTCTATAATTAGCTATTATAGTTTAAATCCTATAGAGTAATATTAGGCTACTATTAAGTATATTTTTTAATATTTAAAAGGTACTATAGGTCTATATCTTATATTTAAAAGTTCTCTATAGTAGGTCTCTAATTTTATTAATACTAATTAGGCTAATAATTATAATATCCGATAATTAATTTTAAGATATATATTTAATATTAGAAATAGAGCTATTAGCTAGTCTTTAAAATAATAATCTATAATTACTCTATTTACTTATAAGACTAAATATATTAAATAGATCTAGACTATTAAAGAGATAATCTAGTTAAAAAGTCTTTTTATCTAGTTATCCTCTAAATCTACTAAAGGGGTAAAGTTAGTAATTATCTATTATAATAACTAAAGGGCTATTACTCTAGCTAAGAATCCTTAATTCTATTTATAAACTAAATATATTAATATTAATTAGTACTTTATCTATAAAAAGATATCTAAAGATAAAATAGTATTAAAGTATATTCCTACTAAAGAGTAAATTACTAATAGACTTATTAAGCCTTTTAGTAAAAATAAATTTATTATCTTTAGATAAGCTCTAAGACTCGAACTCTAATAGCTATATAGCTATTAATATCCTAGAAATATTATAGATATAATATCGCGGCTATCGTAACTATCCCTATTACTAAATTTGCCCTAACGATTCTACTAATAACGTTATAGTATAGAATTCTAAATTAGTTATTCTTTTTATACTATATCTACCTTCTATTATTTAAATATTAAGGAAATTTAACTATATCCTTTTAAAATTATAGTCTCTTTACGCCTTAAAGCTACTAAATTAAATAGTAATATTAATATAGAGGAGCTTATTAAATTTCTTTTCTATATCTAAACTCTTATTACTATTTTTATATATTCTAGGCCTATCTTATTTTCTATTAGAGCTAATAAGGTTAACTAGATTAATAATCTTTCTAATTATATAGAGCGAGACTATTATCTCGTATTATAAAAACTTATATTAAAGTCTAATTATATTACTTTATTTATTATTTAGACTAAGATATAGGTAGCTAATATAGTATAGACTTCTAATATCTAGTACTACTAGGGAGCGGTTTTCCTCGATAATCCTTTTAGTAAAAAGAGTAAATACCTACTTATTTTTAACTATAAGATTAATATAGATTAAGACTTTTTTACTATATAACCTAAAGACTTTATATTATCTACTTAGTAATTATTTATTAAATAGATTTATCTTAATTATTAAATTAACTCTATTTAATATAGTAATAGTAGGATTATACTAATTCCTACGGACTATATATAATATATAATTAAATAGATTAAGACCCTTATATCTTATTTAGAGCCTATATTTTAGGGCCCTTATAACTCTTATCTCTATAGCTTTATATAAGTATATTAAAAATAAATAGCTTCTATCCCTATTAATTTTTAGAGCTCTAGTACTCGTAATTAGTTCTTCGACTTATTAGCCTTATTAATTAGTCTATACTTAATAGATTTTTTAGTACTAATTACTAATTAATCCTCTTCTTTACCTTTATCCTTTTTAGTCTTATAGTATAGATTGGGTACTCTTCTACTTACTTATTATACCTACTACCGTTATTACTACTAGAGTAATTATTTATTTTATTATAGATCGGCCTATTCTAGGCCTTATAGAATCTTATATAGTACTAGGAGTATTCTACTATTTAGATTCGAAGTATTTTACTACTTATATTTAGATTATTTATACTAATAATATCTATATACCCCTACATATATCCTCTAACCTTATTTTACTTAGATTTTAATATATACTCGATATATATTAAATTTAATTTTTAAATAATCGTATTTTTTATAAAATATAGAATTTAGATACTACTAGCGGATTTATTATAATTTTAGTAATTAGGAAGTTTACCCTTACTATCCATATTTCGCGCTAACCGGATTAGGGTTTTTCTATCTCGCAAAGTTTAAAATCCGCGTTAGGTACCCGATATTTAGAGTATATAGAAGTTAACTATTTAAAAGCGAATTACGCTCGAGTAACTTAGTTAAGTTATATAATTTAGTTATATACTTAATACCTTAGTATTTTATAAATAGTCTTACACAATCCACTTTCCTTCTAGATAGTCAACTAATACGAAGTACTCTTCCTACAATTTTGACATAAAGGCTAATAATTATTACTCGAATTATATTATATTAGTTTTTTAAATAATTTTTAATATTTTAGAGAAACGCTTTTTCTATCTATATCTTTTTAAGAATAACTTTCTACTTATTAGTATTAAGGCCTAAATCTAATAAGATAAATTTATATTAGAATTTTTCTAGTTTAATTATAAATCTTCTTTTATATTCTTTTTTATATTCTAGCTCTTTACTCTTATTTTTCCTTAATTAGTAAATAAATCCTTTATCAGATAAATCTTCTAGTTCTTCCCCTTATATTATCTAGGACTAAGTCTAAATCTAATTATACTTTACGAGAGGAGGAAATTTTATAATATAAAGAGTAAACTCTAGATCTATATAATCTCTCCCTTAATTTAATTTATAGAGGTAATTAAAGACGCTTTCTCTATCTCTATTATATTACTTATTTTATTTAGTCTAGCTAGTATATAAGGTTCCTCTTCTAATAAGCTTTTTTTTAATAATTCTTTTAAAGTATCTATTATACTTATATATATTTTAAATTATATAGGGTTCTAGTTTTATTATAGTATATTATAGGTCTATATATTATATACTATCTTCTTTTCTTCCTTTAAAGTACTTCTTATACTTACTCTATATAATTTAAATTATATAGGAATTCTAGTATAGCGTACTATAAATCTATATAATATAGATCTATATATTATATACTATCTTCCTTTTAGTTTAATAGATATTTTAGTTTACTCGTTACTACGTATCTGAAAGAAGAATAGAAATTATATTACAATTAGAACTAAGAATTAGAATAATAATAATAGATATTACTATTTCTATAGAATTTCTATTCTAAAGATAAAAGAATATAATATAGAAGTATTAAATATAAAGTAGCCTCGCTAAGGCCTAAGCGAGGAGGCCTTATAAGGCTAAGAAAAGAAGGCCTTATAAGGCTATAGATAGGAGGCTAGAGTAATATCGTAACAATAGAGATTAAAGTTTTTAATTACTATTTATTTCCTTTATTTTTAGATCTTCTTTTTTAATACTAGAAGGCTTAATAAATTATTATTAATAATTAGAGATAAGCTAGAATTATATATATTAAAAATCTTTTTTTTTTAATAGCTCTATCTTTCTTTTTAAATTTAATAGTAATAATATAAATATTTTTAAATAAAGATATCTTTTTTTATATATTAATATTAATTCTCTTATTAATATAGAGATATATTTTTATATTTATTTTATTTTTATATAATAAAAAAAATTATTAGTTTCTAAATTATATAATAACTTTATATATATATTTTACTATAATTTCTAAATTATTAGAATATTAATCTACTTTATTTTTAAATTATTAAGTAGTATTATTGTTATTTCTAGTTCGTCTCTTATATTATATTATATTATAATATTATTAAGATCTAGCTTTCTATTATAGAGAGGTTAATATTTAGAAATTCTATTTTTAAATATTTTATATCTAGACTTTCTAGATCTTAAATAATTAGATTATCTCTATTAATCTATAAGTTTCTATTCTAAATAGAATTTTTAGTAATATTTAATTAATCTTTAAATATTTCTAAATCTTTCTCTTTTTAGCTACTCTTTATATTAATTATATCTTATATTCTTTTCTTTCTAAATATAATTATTATAAATCTACTAATAATTTTTAGCGCTTTAATAAACTTTATCCCTTTTAAATTTAAAATTATTATTAATTTTAATATTAATTTTTTTATTATCTTTTTAATCTTTTATTTCTTTTTTAGATATATTCTTTAATATACTATATAGCTCTTATTACTATATATTATATATATTCTATAGACTTTTAGAACTATTTTATTATATTCTCTAGTATTATATTTTTAGTTATATTCTATATATTTAATCTTATTTTTATAATAAATAGTTATATAGTCTTATTTCTAGTAATTAAAGTACTATACTATTTTATATATATAATATAATATCTTTTTTATCTTTTCTATCTTAACTAAATCTTTTAGTATTAGTTCGAAAGCTATTTTTTCTATAATTATATTAATAATTAATAATAAGTACCTTTTTTTATCCCCTTCTAATACTAGTTTCTCTATATTTACTATTTATTTCGCCTTTATTATATTTAAATTTAAATACAATCTTTTATTATTCTCTTATATCTTTCTTTTTATAGCTGTTGTGGATTATCTGGAGGTCTGGATCCACTATAGCGGAGTCGGACTTCTAGGTAGCCGGCGCTTATCCGGATTTACCCTAGCGGGGCTTAGTATATATACTTAATAGTAAATATTAATAGAGATAATATATCTTTATTATTATCTATAATGATATAGAGGATTTGAAAGATGAAGTACAACAACCAACATGAAGAGACGCCATTCACGATAGGTGGGGA
>BLJB01000520.1:0-12298 GCA_013423325.1 Usnea hakonensis | reverse complement strand
ATATAGATCTAAATACTACTTTAGTTATACCTCTATTAGGGTTTCGCTATTATTTATATTCCTTCTATTACGATTTCCTTCTCTAAAGCTTGAATCTTAATAATCTTAACCCGGATTTAGATTAACTCCTCCTCGCTAAGTCCCCGGCCCTAGTTCGTACTCTCCTTAATCCTTTCTCGGAGTATAGCTTTTAGTTCTTCGGGTCTACTTCTTTAGATCGAGGCTATAGATTCCTTTATCTTCGTCTTCTCTTTCCTATCTTGACTCCCCTTACCGTTCATTTCCTATTAATATTAGCCGTAGAATAGCCTTTTCTTCGCGAGCCTCCTCGCTATATACCTCTTTATCTTGGCTTTAAACTAGCAGTCTATATCGTATATAGTATAGTCTTTCTTCCCGTACGCCGCGTATCCCGGGGCTACTGCCGGTGCTACTATTATATGTATTCGGGTATCGTACGTCTAATTACATTTAGTGTACCGTACCTCGTTTTGACACGTTCTCGCGATATAACTATATTCCTAATACCTATAGTACCTAGTTAGAGAGGCCGCCTAGTTAAATCTCTCTACCGCTTTCATTTCCTTCGCTTTAACGAGTCCGTTAAGTATTAAGGTATCTACTATCTTTAGGGTTAGAAGGTTTAGTATTAATAACGAGTACTTTTTTATCTTATAGCTATTAGATAGCTACCTAATTCCTATAATCTTAAATTCCGGGTATATTCTCTAGTTATCCTATTTAATCCTCCTTTTTGTCCCTAGCTACGTACTAGTATCTACTCTATTAACTCTAATACTATATACTATTACCGGGTATACTTTTCGTATAATACTAGCCGACGCGTACTTCTCCGTGAGCTAGGACGTATCCTTCTCTAAGTCTTCTTTTACGTCTATTATAGTTATCTAGATTAGAAGGTCGCTACTATAAAGACGGCGTACCGTTTCTAACTATTCGACTCCCTCTCCTTATATCCGTATATCCTTTAGTTCCCTTAGGATCTCTTCTACTATTTCTCCTATGCTCTTGCTTTCCTTCTCGTCTCTAACTCGTATTAGGAGCTATCTCCGTTTTCTCGAATCCTCTAGTTAGATTATATAGATTATAGCGCTAGGGGGCCCCCCCCTAGATATTTTAAACGGGTTTCCTTAGCTCTATCTAGTAGTTAGGCTATCTTAACGCATCGGCGTACTTATCTAGCTTCTTATTCGTTCCTCCTCGCGTTATCTCGTCTACTTTTCTTTCTCTTATTATAGCTCCGCGCGTAGTTTCGTAATTTCTCGACTCTATCCTTCTACGAGTACTCGTATAATATTAATCGACGCGTTTCCCGCTACTTGGTATTCGTCCAGTATAGGTTCGAATAGGATCTTAAGTATCTAGAGTACCTCTTCTAGGCTCCCTATCTATATTATTAGTATCGCGAACGCGGTAGCCGCGTCTTATTCTACTTCTATATCGATATACTCTACCCCCTTGGGGGTAGTAGTAGTCCCTATTATATCTACATCTAGTAGTATATCTTCTTCTTCTGGTTCCCCACCTAATGTGAAAGGCTTCTCTTCGTGCTAGTTGTTATACTTCATTTTTTCCAAGATATCTCTTCTTATAATAATCTATTATATATCCCTAAAGAGGCTTCTATTTATAAAGAGCTATTAAAACGCTATTATAATAATCTATTAATAGAATACTTCGGAATTAATAAAATATTTAAATTAATAAATAGAAAATACTACTAGTAAAATATTAAAATAGATATTAAAAAGTATATAGACTCTTATAATATATATTAAAAAGTAAAGATAAAGTAATATTATTCTTATAAAAAATTAAGTATACTACTCTAACTAAGTAGACCTTAGAAAGAAATTATTATAAATTTTATTATAGATCTACCTCTATCTAAATATAATAGTTATATTTATAATTCGATTTTTATAGTTATAGATAGATATATAAAGATAGTTTATTATATTCTAACTAATAAAATAATTAAAATATTAGATCTCGAAATTCTATTAATAAATAAAATCTTCTTTAAATTTAGTACTCTAGATAGTATTATTATTAATTATAAATTTATATTTACGAGTAAATTCTAGTTAGAAGTCTACTATTAAATAAAGATAAAATATAAGCTAAATACTATATTCTACCCCTAAACTAATAATTAAACTAAAAAATAGAACTAAACTTTAGAGTATTATCTTTAAATATACTATTTAAATAATTAGGACGAATAAGTAATATTACTATTAATAGCTAAATATATTTATTAGAATATTAAAAATAAGATCCTCGATTATAATCTATTCTATACTATAATAGAATATAACCTAAAGTTTAAATTAAGTACCGAGAATAATTCTTTTAAAGGGGAGATATTAATAGTAAAAAAATATATTAAGAAAATTTATATACTACGAAATTAACTAATAGAATATTAATAAAGTATAACTAAATTATATATAAAATTATATAATAAAAAATATTAAGCTAAATCCTTTAATAAAGGAGATATAGTAATATTATTAATAAAGAATCTAAAGTAAAAGAAGTTAAATAAGAAGCTTTTAAATAAAGTAATTAAACCTTTTATTATTAGAAAGCGAATAGATATCTAAGCTTACTAGGGGTAGTAGTGCCCTGCAAAGTGCTCTCTCTAGGAGGCCTACAAGAACGGAGGAGGAGGTGGACGCCTTCGTGGGGACCATAAACCAAGGTTTCCAGGAGATAATAGAGAACTGCATACCGTAGGCAGAGCCCACGACCAACTCGAAATCATACTGGAATACAGATTACATAAGAGTCACTAAGGCGGCCAAACTTAGGCTAAGAGAGTACCACCGACTCCGAGACGAGCAGTTAACCGAGGAACTTCGGGAGGCTGAAAGAGAGAAGGTAAAGGTTATACGTAAAACCCGTATACTCTATTGGCGCGAGGGAGTATATAAAGCGTCTCTAAGGAAAGACGGAATCTGGAAGCTTGCCCGGTAGGGAAGAGAGCGGAGTACGGCTCTAAAACCCTTACCGTAATTCCCGGCTATTCTGGACCGAAGAGGGACAAAATAGTCTGGATTCGAAGGTAAGGTCGACGCCCTAAGAAGAGTGCTATTTCCACCTACCCCGGCGGCCGATCTGGGGGATATCCCAGGTACCCAATACCCAACTCCAGTACCTATGGGGGACAGGATCAATAGAGACGAGGTGCTAAAAGCAATTATACACCCGGCAGTAGATAAAGCCCCGGGCGTCTCGGGAATCCCTAACCGGTTTCTAAGGAGTGTGGCCCCGCATATTATAGACTCTCTTACCAGACTCTTCCAAGCCTGCTTTGACTTGGGATACCACCCGAAAATCTTTAAGGAGGCCAACACGGTAATATTAAAAAAGCCGAATAAGCCCGACTACTCGGAACCTAAGGCGTACCGACTAATAGCCTTACTCGATACCCTAGGTAAAGCGCTAGAAACGGTGATCTCGAAGCGGCTAGCGGGACTAGTAGAAAGACATAGTCTCCTCCCTCAATAGCAAATGGGAGCGAGGAAAGGTAGATTGGTAGAAACGGCGCTAGAATCGCTAACGGAAGCGGTTTATACCGTATAGAACTGTAGTACCGTCGATAATAGGAAAGTCGCCAGCCTACTTTTACTAGATATCGTAGGTGCCTTCGATAACGTCTCGCACGAGAGGCTCCTCTATAACCTGAGGGAAAGGAGAGTCCCAGAAAAGATAGTAAGATAGACGTCCAGCTTCCTTACGGATAGAGCGATATCCGTAACGTTAGGGGGCTAGACGAGCGTAATAGAGGTAGTAGAGACGGGTATTCCTTAGGGATTACTAATCTCCCCCGTGCTATTTCTCTTCTTTAACGCCCCTCTAATCGAATAATGTGTAAGGGCCGCTCTCCCCGTCTAGACAGGAGGTTTCGTCGATGATGTTCATCTACTGGTATATGGCGGAAGTATAGAAGACAATTGTAGAGTACTATATAAGGCCTATAATATCTGTCTTAGGTGGGCTAAGATATATGGGGCAATATTCGCCCCTAAGAAATACGAGCTAGTATATCTTATAAGGAGCCTAAAGAAATTTAATATGGAGGTATCCTTAGACTTTGAGGAAGTAAAAATAGACCCTAGCCCGAGTATTAGAGTACTAGGCTTATATGTGGATACTAAACTCCGGTGGGGACTATATATTGCCTAGCTGACGGCCCGTGCCGCAGGATAGAAACGAGCCCTGGAATGCCTCGCCGGCTCGATATGGGGAGCGATATTCGCCAGGTATCGTATGGTATATAGTATAGTCGTGCGCCCGATATTAACGTTTGTAGCACCGATCTGGCACTATCCTCGCGGGACTGAGGGATTCTCCCGGAAGCCCTCCGAGAAGCTGGCCAAGATACAAAACGAGTATCTCCGCAAAGTGACCGGGGTATATAGGGCCATACCTATCCTAGTTCTAGAGGCGGAAGTATTGATACCCCTACTAGAATACTAGCTGGATAAGCTGGTACTGCAATACCAGGCCCTACGAGGCACCTACGCCGCCACGAGAGAGGGCAACGAACGAATCGCCCGACGCCTCTAGGCTAGTAGAGGTAGAAGGAGGAAGCCAAGGCCTATACCCGCGGCGGAAAAGGAAGCCTGGGCTCTTGAGGCCCTAGGAGAAAAGAGCTGGGACCAAGCGGCCACTAGCATAAGAAGAAAGAAGGGATAGGTCAACCTACTTAGAGACGTCGAGGAATATTAGAGTATTGACGTTATAAGACGGAAAATGTAAGACTGGTTCCGCGATCGGAGATCGAGGAAATAGGAAAAGTACTAATAAGGGACTCCGAGTACGATAAGAACCCCCGCTTAGATGGGAGGCTTGTACGATGGGAGGTTCGATTACTATAGGATATTGAGGAAAGCTGAGAGCTCGGTCGCCGTCTAGATGAGGAGCGGTAAAATCGGACTTAACGTATTCCTTAATAGGATGAGGGTGCCAGGGATCGACCCTGACTGTATATGCGGATGGAGAAAGTAGGATATTAAATATATTCTCCTCTTCTGTCCAGAATTATATAGGGATAGACCACGGCTGCTCGCAGAGGTAGGTACCGGGGATTTCTAGACGATACTGACTACGACTAAAGGGATTCGGGTAGCGGTAAGATGGATGGTTAATTTAGGCTGGTTAAATAGCTTCGAGCTGGCTAGCGAATAACTTTAACGGTTAAGACTACCCCTTAGGGTAGAGGAGACTACTAAGCCTAAAAAGGGCGCACGAAGAAAAGACCGTACCGGCCCTTAGGGGCCGAGGCGGTTAAGGGAAATAAATGTAGGGACTAGAAGAGTCGAGGTATAGAAGAAGAAAGATACGCGGTAGTATACTGGGACTCCTCGAGAGTATAGTAGAGGGAAAACGTATTGTTTAGTTGGAGTTTTTGTCTAGGGGTTCGCCCTTAGGTTTCTTCGACGCCCAGCTCTGCTGGCTTAGCGATAATGGCACCCTTATTAGCTCACATCAAGTAGCTAGCATAGGCGTATAATACAATCAATCAATCAATCAATCAATCTAAGCTTACTACTTAGTACTTTTATTAATCTACTAAATTTATAATATCTTCTATATATCTCTATTAGAACTCTACTATTAAAGAGATAATAGTTAAATATCTATATATATAATTACTAAATTAGTAGATAATATTAAGAAATAGAAAGTTAAAAAGATTTTAGATAAATAAACTTAAAAAAGTAAGATATAGTATCTAGTTAAATAGATAATATATCTTTTTAAGTATAATTAATAGATACTAGAGAGAGATATAGAATATATATAAAAGCTTTATAAGGCCTTTATAAAGTATAAAAAATATAAACGTAAAGTATAATAAATATATAAATTAATTAAGAATTCTTATACTACTATAAAAATAGTAAAAGAGATTAGCCTTTTAACTCTAATAAATATTAAATATTAAAGTATTATTATAGTAGTTATATAAAGCTTATTATTTAAAGATATAATAAAATCTCTAATTAAGAGGCTAATTACCCTCTTCTTCGCCTTACTTCTCTATTTTAATATTTTTTATAAAACCTTTAAACTTCTCCTCTACTCTAAAGAACTACTTATTAAGATTAGAGAAAACCCCGCCTATTATAATATTATTACTATTTATATTATGCTTAATATCCTCTTCGTCTCTATTATCTATACTATATATAGCGCTAGTAATATTATTATTTATATTATTTATATCTTCTTTATCTTTATTATTACCCTCTTTAAGATTAGCTTTATTAATTCTATTATCCTCTTTTTTTTCGCTATTACTAGATTAACTATTTATACTATTATTATTTCTATTATTAGTATTATCTAATTTATCTCTAATATTGCTATTATTATCGCTCTTTTTATCGCTTCTAGATAGAGTAAAAGGAGGCGAGAGGTACGATAAATAGAGAGTAGTAGAATCTATAGATAAAAAGCCCGCCTAATAAAAGATTAATATTAATTTCGCGTAAATAAAAAGTATACTAAATATAGAATTATACTTATAGAGTATCTTATTATATTATATATACCCTCTAAAGTCTTTATAATATATTTTAGAGATTTAGCTTTTTTAATCTAGATAGCGTTATCTATAAGCTTCTTATATCTACTAAATCGATCTTATACTCGCTCCGTACTCGTAAAGATACTATTAAATATTAAAATATAAATATTAAAAAAATAATAGAAGATATATTATTATTTATTAAAAAGCTAGCCGCGTCTCTTAATATACTCGAGGTATACGCGGTAATAGAGTAACGCGTTAGTAAGTCTATATATTTTAATATCTATAGAGATCTCTAATTATAATAAATTAATATCTAAAACCTATATATAATATATAAGTAGTATAGGCGTTTATTTATAGATTTATAATTAATATATATTTAAAAGTAATAATTATATCTATAAACTATATACCTATACTTATTAAATATTATATTATAAGAGTTTATGTTAGGACACGATCCTGACACACCTCCTAGTTAGCCCTACCACTAGTGGCTTGGCATGTCTTCCCCGGCCTACATATACCGGCCATGTTACCTATATAGATCGGTAGTCTTATTATCCTAGTTATTATACCTATATTGATATCGATCTATGCAGGTCCTGATATTATAATAAGACTCCTTCGTACACCCACCCGGCGAAGAAAAGTGACGGGCTATTTTTTCCAGCTCGGAGTAAGTGACCGAGCTTGATAAAGAAGACATTTGGGTATTTCTTACCTTATAGAAGCTATATTACTAAGCTACCTATACTATTCGAAAGACCCTATATTGCACTATTTAAATTATTAATATCACCGAAATCGGTTAAGAAACGACTCCACAATTATCTTTTTAAGAAACCTCTTCTCCGTACCGAAATTACCTATATTCAGAAAAGACGTACTCCGCCTTGCTCCGCTTCGATAACCACTTAAGAAACCCCCCCATCAAGTGCACGGCATTCGAATCCACTTATTTCATAGTACACTTGGTGTTCAGGGCAGGTAATTCTGTCAACAGTGGAAAGTGTTGAAAAAATCATCAAAAAATCGTCTCTCAACACCATGACTTCTCCTTATACGAATCGTCCTATATCAACACCGAAATACGTACCTCTATATCGCCGTCATGATGCTACTCCTTCTTCTTAACAATATCTTAATTACGAAGACCTATATACGAAATATTCGCCTCCTAATTCGCCCCTACCCTCCATGCCTCGTGTATAGCGATCTCTTTCTATTAACGATCTTCGTTATCGATTCAAGCAGGAAGACGATTTACCTAAGTCACTATAACGGGAACAGGATAGTTCCTAGGGCCAAAATTCGCCTAGATTGCTACCTCCATCCCCACCTCTACTATTGCCACGAGATTTTGAAGCATTACGGGCGCATGGCCAGAGATTCAAGCGGGAACAGGATAGTTCCTAGGGCCAAGATTCGCCTTCGTTACCACCACTGCCTCCGCTACGAGGCCTAGCTTCTCCTCCTGTACAGAGACCATTTCTGAGTCCTCGGTTTCCAGACCCACCAATATTTAATGGTTCCGGCATAGGCATCCTTTTTCAAGACTGGAAGCTCCGAATTCAGGACAAGCTGGTTATTAACAAAGACCATTATTCTTCTAAGCACTCCCAAATTGCCTATATTATCACTCGTCTCGGAGGAAAGGCAATTGAGCACACGCTACCGAAACGGTGTACCAACTCGTACCACTCGGTAGGCCAATTGCTAGATCAGTTAAGCGATATCTACGAGCTCTCACCAGAGTTAGAAAATACCGTACACCGAGAAGCTTTTAAAATACTGGAATAGGGGGATAGGCTATTTTCCGAGTTCTATTCGGACTTCATAAAGCACGTCCCATTTATTAACCAGGATCTAGTGGAGTTGCATCTCTGCAATAAGATCAACGATAACCTCCGGGATGCTACAATGCACCTAGTGGATGCCTCACTTCCGGAGCTAAAAGGCAAATTAATGACGCTGGATCATATTTTCAGAGCCTCTGCAGCACGTAAAGCCAAGAGGAAAGCAGACCGGTTTACCAAACAACTCGCTCTGGCAAGCATGGAGTCCAAATCAAAGAAGCCTGGAAAATACTCCATTATCACTCGTCCTGATCCGGACGAATTCAGGCGGTAGCGATTCCGAGCAGCATGGCAAGCACTATTATTGGTCAGGTGTTCAGCCCTACCAAATCAGTTTCGATTCGGCAATACCTCGGACAATGCTCCATTCGTCTTGCTTTCATGGATTCGGGTTCCATTTCACCAAATTTGCGGCCGGAGAAAGAAGCACCAAAAATCACTTATTTCTCGACATCCACATCATGTTAAGCCTACCGCACATGCTCCCATGCTTGATACATATATGAATACCGTCCGACGCCATGGTGCATTATCCCTAGGCCTTGCTGTCGCCGGTGGTGGCCTGCATCGAAATCACTTGGTCAGATTTCTTCAGAGAAAGTTCACAATGAGGCTCCGCAATTAAGGTTCGGCTCGGCTCGGTTCGGTTCGGGAGCACCCAGCCAATGACAGGCCTTCATTTCATGATTTTCTCTCCGCTTAGAAATCGAATATCAAATGGTCATTCCATGCCGAAATGCCTTTTCGTCAACCATTTCGTCAATCTATGGCCAAATCACTTCATTCCTGAAGCCCCTGAATGATATGACATCATGCTAGCGACGGGGGGTATTGATATCGTCTACATCTGGTCTCTTATCGGTATAGCCTCAGGACGAATTTCTTCTTTTCGGCATTCAACATGCAAATGGTCAAATGGGGAGTTCTTTTCAGCATGTAAAGCGAGTCTTTTCTTCTTTTTTTCTCCTTCTTTCTACAGCCATGAGGACATGTCTTTTTCAGAGAGGGGGGTAATGTTAGGACACGATCCTGACACACCTCCTAGTCAGCCCTACCACTAGTGGCTTGGCATGTCTTCCCCGGCCTACATATACCGGCCATGTTACCTACATAGATCGGTAGTCTTATTATCCTAGTTATTATACCCATATTGATATCGATCTATGCAGGTCCTGACAGTTTAGGGCTTTATTCTCTACGATATATAAATAGCGGTAATAATAATTCTCGATAAATACTTAAATACGAATAGTATTTTAAATAGTAACCTAGAATACTAGAGGCTATATATATATTAGAGATATATATCTAATAATAGCTAGAATACTAATACTTACTATTAACTCTACTAGAATAGATTTAGTAGAAACGGGAAAAGATATAGCTTAAGCTACTATTATTTAGATATTTATAATATATTTATAGTTAGTCTAGTAAATATTATAGTTAAATATTATATAAGAAATATAGATAGAATAATAAATAAAAAATTATTAAGAAGAAAAAAATTCTAAAAAAAAAATATAATAATTATATATAAACTATAGATACTATCTAGTAACTATTAACGCTTTAAAGTTATAATAATCTTAATATAAACTCGTTATATATAATAAATAATAATAAAACTATTAATAATTATAATTTATTATATTTATATCTACGAATACTCTATTTATATATTTATTATATTATATATATATATTTTATCTTTATTATATTATAATTCTATATTATTATATAGGAAGAACTCTTTCCCTTATATCCTCTTAAAGATTTAAAAGATTTTAATAAGCCTATCCTTTATTTATTAAATAAATAGATTTAAGAATAAATCCTTAAAGGGAGAATATTATATTAATATTAAATTTAGGGGAGCCCTATATTAAGCGACTATTTAACTAAGGCCTAATATAGCTAATAAGTTTAATATATATAGATCTTAATAAGAGAAGTTTAAGAAGGCGATTCCCCCCCTCTTTCTTTTAGATTCTTTAAGAATTAGTTTTACTATTAAGGTACTATATTTAATATATATATATTTACCTATTACTAGTCTTATATTACTATAAGTACTCTAATAATACTATAATTATATATAAAATAACTAGGCCAAATAGGTTCTAATAGTTAAATTTAATAATAACGATAATCTTAGTATAGCTACTAATATAATATTATTCTATATAAATAAAGACTTTTACCCCTAAATAAGTTTTTTATTTAATACGATAAATTATAAATTTACTCGTAAACGTCTATAGACTAAAACCGCTAAAGATATTATTATTAGAATAAAAGAAATCGCTAATTTTAATAGATTAATAATTATTACTAGCTAAGCTAAAATAGAGCTCTAAGCTAATAAATACTACTAAGAGTCTTTATTTAAGGAAGGCGATCTTATTATATTATTAATTAAGAATATTAAGACTATATACTCTTATAAAGATCTTAATCTTAAGTAACTAGACCTATTTAAGATTCTTACTTAAATTAGTATATTATACTATCTCGATCTCTCTATAAATATAAGTTATCTAGATATAACTTTCTACCTTTCGCTATTTACTCTCTATTTAAATAATTCTCTTTCTAATTAAATTATCCCCCTATCTAATCTAATTATACTTAATAGCCTACTAGAATATAAGATAAATAATTTATTAGACTCTTATATATACTATAACTATCTATAATATCGAGTTAAGTAGTTAAGTATAGATAATAATAATACGTAGTACTATATAAATGTCGGGGAGTTCGATAACGCTATTAATATAGCTAAAGATTTCTTTAAAAGATACCTCGAAATATTTAGAAACCTAGATCGAGCTACCTATACTATAGCTAATATAAATAATTAAGGCCGTAAGAAAACTACTACTATAGCTACTCGTACCCCTAAGAAGATATTAACTATAGCGGCTAATCTTTCTAGACTAGTACTAATTAATCCTACCGCCTATAGAAGCGAGCGTCTATATAGCTACTAGGGTTTAATTATATATACTCTTTAACTCTTAATATTTCTAGATTTTAAGCCCCTCGATTATATTTACCCCTACTAAAATAATTAACTATATTTATAGTTCGGCCCGAATCGGGCCTTATAGAAATATATATATAACTAGAAGAATATCTACTAATTAAAATATTATCTTTATATATATCCTCCGATCTTATTTTAATTAAAATTTAGTATATACTCGTTATATTATAAATTTTTTTTTTTAAAATACTACTTTTTTATAAAATATAACTAGTTTATATAATAAACTAGATACGAAAATAAGTATTATAGTATAATTTAACTATTTTTAAAAAAATCCGATTTTATAGAAATCTAATAATTTACCTTAATTACCCTATATTCGGATTTTATCTAATCTACCCGAATTTCGCGCTAACTCGATTAGGGTTTTTCGATCTTCTAACTTTAAAATCTAATAATATTTAAATTCGATTATTTTATTAAAAAAAGTTAAATTCGATTTTTTTACCTTAACTACCTAGCGTTCCTATTTACGGTCGTAATCCGGAGGTTATTTTTACTCTCGTAACCCGGAGTTTAAAGTTTACCTTAATTACTCGGATTTTAATTTCTTTACTTCTATTACCCTAACTTTAAATTTTTAATAAAGACTTAGGATAAGTCTTTTTTAGGGGGGGGGGTAATATTAGGATATATAATACGCTTTAACGCTAGCTTAGCGCTAGCTTAAAGGAATCTCTACTTAAGGCGAACTTCTTATATCTTAGATATTCTCTCCTTAGATTTAATATTTTATTACTATATCTACGTTACTGTCACGGTGTGGATCTGAGTCTAGTTAGGTTGATCTATGCGATAGCCGACGGTTTAGGC
>BLJB01000515.1:0-22367 GCA_013423325.1 Usnea hakonensis | reverse complement strand
AAAAAAATCGCCGATAATCGATTATTAATCGATTATTATATCTAATAATCATAATCGATTATTTTGTCACCACAGAGGCTAGAACGTTAATCTTGGTAGCGGAAAGCGCGCCAAGAAACTCGCAAGCTTTTTGTTTATATAAACTACCTTAGCGGAAGGCTATGGGTTTGTTGAACCGTAAAATATAAGTAGTACCGTATTAAGACGATAATTTATTATATACGGTAGATAGATCGTATTTTAAAAGACACGTCTTTAAGTTAGAGCGTATTATTAATATAACCGTAATCAAGATATACGTACTTTGAATTTTTACGTATTTTAATAATAATCGTCATTTCGCCGTTATTCCTTTTTATACTCTTAGGTTTTCTTTAACACTGTTAAGCCTGCCAAGCCAAGTACTCGGGAGTCCTTATTGTGGAGACTTATCCACGCTACGATTAATTTGAGGCCAGAAATAAGCGATTTGGCGAATTTTCTCGCGGGGTTGACTTCCAGAGTACTGGCGACCGCAATGTGGTGGGGGTAGTAGGTATCTCGTGGGGTTAGGGTAGATACTACGAGGGATTCAGGGACCAGGGGTCCAAGTTTCTATATTTGGCGCTAGTGAAATATACCGCTGACTAATTACTCACACACGTACGGTAATAATACCGGGACACGTAGTTTACAAAGATTACTTTTCGGATCTAGAACACGTAATAAATATTTACGGTTATAATACATAACTATTAAATAACCGTAACAACACCGTTTAACCAATCTACATAATTCCCCTAAGGTAAAGTAGTGGGGTCCCACGGCCCGTACGGAACACTCTTTTGGCCCGGTATTCAAGCTTTGTCTTTACAACCAGCATTTTTGAGCATCTATTCTGTAACGACCAATGTACAGAGAATATTGACTGCCCACCAGAATCCTTTCCAAACTGAGCTCTTGTGGAGCCATACCTAAGCACTCTCTGGTTCGCGAGAATCATCGTTTCTCACTACGCTGATCGATTAGTAGTTGTTATTGGAGGTTTTCTTCTTTTTTGTACGTTGAATCTCTCATTCTTTACATGAGTATGGGCGTCATTTAGGCTTTTGTTTAGCCCACGTTAACTTTAGTCTCGAGGTCTCTTGTTAGCACGCTGGCTTCTCCAGCAACCTCAAAACTGCCAGACTGTTTTATAAGCAAATCGACTTGAAAATGGTAGTGAAATCTAACAAGGGGTTCGTTCGAAGGTGCTAGGTCCTACTCTCTTGAGGTACAGCAAAGGATCCATTCTACGCATCAACCACTTGTTTCATACAGAACAGATCATTTCCAGTGCTCTTCGGAATGCTGTGACTTTTTCTAGGTGAGTACTCGTTATTGTATTGTTCGTGAACTACGGCAGCCACGTTATGGCACGATTTACAACCGCTGCCCAAATCTTTAACCAAAAAAAGGCAACCAGAGCAAAAACAACGCACCCAATCCCCAGTGCTTGTAGGTTGCGCCTCTCGATCCCGGCCTCCTTCACGCCAGAAGTCAAAGCATCCTCCATTTGCGTCTTCTTCGAAATGTCTGGGATATACTTGAAATCGAACATAGTCTCTTGGCCAAGACCGCTTTTGCTGTCGACAATGACGTGCCAAAACAACTTGCGTAGTGCCTGCCCGCCTTGCTCAGCAAGTATACAACATGTGGATATGGTCTTCGCTTACCGCGATGTTTCGTCTGTCGAGATATGGCACCGCTCGGTATGCGTAGCAGATAGCCATGAAAAAGAGACACTGCCCGACCACCAAAGCCCAGTGATAAACACTTGGTCTGCCAACACCGAGAGCATCGCTCAACTCATTGCCATTGAGCCATCGACAGTTGACTTGAAGGAATGCTTCTGAAGCAAACCCAGGAGGCTGACCCACTAGCGACATAATGATGTTATTTGCCAAGATCTTCGAAGTCTCCGTGGGTCTGATCTCGTGTACGAAGAGAACCTCCATGATTTGTTTCGCCTTTTCTGGTGTCTCAAAATACTCAGTCGGAGTACCCGTCAGATATGCGATATAGCGCCACAAAGCAATGCAGTCAATGATCTCGCGCTGCGTCATGAAAATACCTTGCCTCGGTAGACTGATCCAAATGAGCGTAGCGCAAAAAGTCCCTATAGTACCTATGCAGTCAAGATCGTTGATGGGAATTCCCCACAATCCCACATCATAGTACTCTGGTCGTTGACGGGCAATTTTCATGATTCTCTGGCGTACCGCTGCGTGAAGTAAGCGAACTCGTATCGAGGAAGCATGGCCAGCGCCACCAGGTTGGATGGATTCTAGCGATTGGGTACACTGCAGTATATGCTGCGTAGTTTCGCTGCCACAGTCAGTCAGGGACTCGCGATCTAGCGGTAGAGGAGACGGTACGTACAACAATCGGTGTCTTGCTACTTTGGTAGAGAATCCGCCTGATTAAAGTATTAAATTTGGAGATAGCATAGAGAGATTGTGAGCAAACCTGTTCGTGCTAAAGTCTCTACGACTCTGGCTGCCGCCTGGCACCTTGATTCAGCTCCTTGGCATCAGTTGAGAGTACCGCATAATCGTACCATGCCCCCAAGCAAAGACTGGAATGCGAGGCCATTCAGAATAGGGCCGCCGTATCTGTAAAAACAGTCCTGTCCTCGAGTAATCTGGTCCCAACATACCCAAGAAGGCACAGTGTTGACTTGGGCCCATAGTCGACCCAGTATTTCATCATTGGATGCATTTTGCTTCAACAAAAGGTAAAGATCTCTCTTACCATCTAGGGGTGGACCAGAGGAGCCGCGGGAGTCGGGAGAGGAGTTGGCTTGGTCTATAGTTGAATTACGCGGAAGGGTTGAGCGTAGGGGCGGAGATATACTGCCCAGTCTCTGCAGGGCTTTCTCCCCTAGCACGTCATAGCAGTGCTTCATAGAATCCATCTGTTTCGGAGTCGGATGATCATCTGTCAGTTGGAAGGTATATCCCCAAGCAGACCTTGTGTCAGCGTCTGATTTGCGAAATGGATTTGACAAATACATTTCCAGTCTTTCATAGGCGAAGACGACAGGATTGATTTGATCCGACGAATGTGTTGAGCTTGGTCGAGTATGTATTAAAGTACATGTACTGCTGACCTTAGAACAAAGCAGAATGGACGTCATCATCTTGAACTCTAAGGTACCTAGGTACTTTAGGTCAAGCCTGACGTCAAGCTCCACGTGACTCTCTCATAGGTACCTTACTTACTGTACATCAATGGAACTGATAAACATTGATACTGATGGATGAAAATCAAAATGGTTGTTGCCATGAGCATTTATCGCAGCCTCTTCCATTTTTAAAATCACAGGTCAAAGTCTCTCCTAACCTCGCTCTTCAAATCCATAGTCACGTGCGAAACAGAGGTTTGCAAACCGCTTTTTTTTTCTCCGGCGCCATCGTGTCCGGGGATACCTAAGGTAATGTTTACATGCATTGGGTCCGATTCACGGCTACTTTAAGGTAACGACGCTGGTACAATGGTGGAGACCATGTAGTTAGTTTTTTCCTTCTCCTGCCATGCTATTAGTATACAGACCCTAAAAATATTGAGAGCACTATCAATAAGACTACTCGAGCTACTTCAATCATGAACAAAAAATTGCTATGAATTGAAAATAAAAGTATACCGCCAGTTGTCGTCGTTGCCGGCAAGGATCTATATGGCATCTGATATATCAAATTTACCTTGCATTTATTCGTACATGAGTATCATCCAAACCATATACCACTTCCTCATACCTAGTATACCCTACTCCAAAGACAACATGTATCGATGTGGTCAGTCATGTTGCAAATTTACGAACGGCCGACCACGATTAATCATGCCCTCCCTACCCATTGGTCGCTTTAGCAACCTTTTCAAGTCCCCTCGCTTCAGTATGCGGGCTATCAACGAGTGCCATTTCTTCTGTTTTTGTTTTCATGGCGAATCTTTCCTCTGTCATTCTCGCTAGATACATATTTAGGTCGGACCGGTCGGACCCCACAGGCTCGCCGCTTACGCACTTGCTATTTACGCTATCTTGAAGAGCACAGACGGTGAGGTTGAGCTCTGCGGCCAGCTCTTGAAACGTGCCGTGATCGAGTTTGGCCACCGATGACGATGCAATCCTATTTCGGAATGAGCGCAATAATGCGCACACTTGCTCCCCTTGTTCATTTAAATCGTTGAGATTCGCTGCGCTCTTGCTCCGTCGTTGATCGTCCAAAAGAGAAGATTTAGATCTAGCTTTTGGGGTACCCTTTTGATTCGATGGGGATGGTGTGTGGGGTTGACGCTGAATTTCCCCGTTTGCAGGAGACCGTGAAGTACCTGGAAGTGCCCGAGCGGCGGTCTTAGGTGCAGCAGCACGATTATGCTTAGAGGTCTTGCGTCGGACGGGAGACGGAGAAGATCCTCCTGTTGGAGCCATCGTGTCGCTCTCGCTCGCCAAAGACTTCTGGAGGCTTGAGAGTTCTGCTTTCGAGAATACTCGTCTCAAAGGTTGGGTGAAGGGTACCAATTTTCTCGAAGGTGATTCTTCGCCGTTGGGATTATTGTGGGTTCCGCCTGTTTTTGGCACACTACGCAAAACCCAAGTCATCACTGTACCGTCAAGGCCACAGCTGACAAGGTGGTTACAAGGAGATTCGCCTTGCCCAGATCTTCGGAGAAGCCTGATAGCGGAAACCGCATTTTGCCCATACTCCCTGGTCAACATCGTTCCAGTGTCGTATTCGTGAATCCTGATGGATTTGTCCGTAGATGATACACCTAAAATGAGGCGCGATGCTATCGCAGAGCCCTTAAGCTCGTGTACCTCAAGCGAGCTCATTATCACACTATCGCCGCTTGTAGGGTCTAAGGCCTTGAAGCTATACAGAAGACTTCCAGAAGAAACATCATATCTGAGAATCTGCCTATCCAAAGTGGAAACCAACACTACGTTTGGCTGCGCAGGTACGGCTGTGAAGGACACGGGACTGGCTTTGAGCGTGATCACTTTAACAGGCAAAAAGGCTATTGGCTGCTCTTCCGTGTGGGCCAATTTTCTCACAATAATTGTCCTGTCCGATGATATCGATAGAAGAGAGGTTCTGTCTAAAAATTTGACGTCTCCTACCGCCGCTGTATGGTCGTCCAAGGTCTGAAGGAGATAGAGGTGGCATTCAAAACTCCGAAAAAGCTGCACGGTCCTGTCTCTTCCACAGGTCGCAACGATAATCGACCCTTCGATGTTTGCAACAGTTATGCCGTTGATGTCTCCATTGTGGGCCTGAACAGCTGCCTTGTTATTAGCAGACCGATCAATGAGTCTAGGGATAATTGGTCAGCGAACATATCTCGCATGTCACTGTATATATAGTTAGTCAGAACTCACCGCAGGACACCCTTTTTGTCGCCAGAAAGCATGTTCTCATCAGACTCTAAAGGAACCACTATCTTCAGATCGTTGGTGACGCCGTTTCCTGAATTGAGAGGCGGATCCAGGGGAATTTTCATACTCCCCGCGCATTTACCATCAAGCAACCAAAAGAGTACTGTCCCTCTTGCAGAGAAAGTGAAAAAATCGGGGTCCTCTAAATTGAGTTTAGGCAGCAGGTTGGAGACCCCAAGTACAGAACTTTCGTGGGCAGGTAGTCTTTTGGAATCGGAATGGATTCCAGAAACTCTCTTGGAGTCTGCCACCCCCCGTAGTTCGATAATCCGGTTGGAGTCAATAGTGATGACTCGACCGCGCACTAGTCCGATAGCCATAGTATCAGGCATGGTCCCTGAGCTGGCTGAAGATAAAGGGGAAGTTCCAATTGGTACCACTGGTGGTACCATCATAGGCTTGATCAAGTCATCTATGTGCATTGACCTCGTTGTGCCCTGTTTTCCTCCAATCCAAAGAAGACCGTTTGTATGATCGAAAGCAACACAGAGAATGCCAAATTCCGCCTGGGCAACTCTCTCAAGTCGCTGGGCTTTGTGGCTGTCGTCCAAAAGGCAAATATCGCCTTGCGCGGTACAAAGGACAGCTCTAGTGTCGGAGACTGTGGCGATGCTGGTAAAGGTCGCATCAATGAGAGGTCCGAGTAAGCAATTTCGCCCTATAAAAGCCTTTGGCATTGGGCTCCCAGGTGGCTCTATGCTACTATTGTCCGATTCGAGCCTCGTCCTCGAAGGTGAGCCAGGAGCCCGCCACACCCTGACGTGACGAATTCCAATACTGACTACGCTGTGACCCATCTTAAGGTTTTGGAGTCAGCATTGCTTATTCTAGGCAGGAGTTTCGAGAGTAAGAAGCCGCTTTTGCTCCCGAACCATGTCTTACGACCCAAATTCATTACCAAAAAGGGAGAATCAGTCCCGAGATCTACGTACCCATGTAACACGACGCACATTACTGCACTTGTTACTAGAATGAAGCTTAGCCGTTCCGGTCTTGACATTTATTGTATATATAAATATGAAACCGTCATATTCATTTCCTAGTGTACAGAGCCACCGGGAGTCCTGAGAGAACGCAATAGAAGAGATACCGAAGCTATGGTCGCTCAGTATTGTCACCGGGGCATCCGATGGCCTATTAGATGCTGTAAAGTATAGAAGTACTCTTGGGCTGTATCCCGTCTGTACCCATTAGTTGAAGATAGCCATCCAAGGGACCGGCTACTTTACCTCTCCAACAGCCATAAGGTTGTCTCCGTGGCTTAGCGACACGCACGATGTTTCCCTACTCCGGTTACTGGCTCTAATCTGATTTGGCGAGCCTTGGAAATAGTCCGGCAAGCCTCTATCCACTAACCCGCAGTCTCCATCTTTACGATACGGTCCACGTCGACTCTGTCCCGGAGTACTGGGTGGCGTTGCTGAATTGTAGAATGATGGGGTTGCATTTATCGGTAACGCATTCGGTCTGACCCTGAATAAGTGCTGGGTGATACCGAGATGCTCATCAACTCGAGAAAGTACAGCAGCGGAGCCGGCACAATAGGCAAAGGTATTGTGTTCAAGAAGTGCATCAAACGCGTTGATTGAATTGGTCGTTGTACCGACAACGCTATTGAAGCTTAGCTGCAAAATGCCATGTTCTCGATCAAGTCTCGTAGCACTAAAGCCAGAAGCTTGGATAGCATGAAGCCTGTTCTTCGGAGTCAACATCGAGCTTAACGCATGCCCAATAGGGCTCCTGCTAATCAAGAGAGTGGTAAGTCTGGATTTGGTGCACGACTCGAGAGGATTGGCCGGTCCAGCGCAGGTGCAATTGAGCCATACAACCGAGCTAGAGACTGCTAATTGGGGGCCTTTTCGAATTACAAAATAAGACTTTTGAGTACAAGTTTGCGACCGAAGAGGGCGAATCGTTAACATTCTGTGCTACCAAGTCTTAGCGTACGGAATACGTCCGCCGGGTGCCTAAACCTTCTGCGTGGAGCCCTTAATTTTAACTCCTTTTCAACCAGCTTCACTACGGTATCAAGTCTTATCAGTCATTCATGCCATGCTCGATATCTTCCACCAGCGCACAAAGATGCCTCCTCCCTTGCACTGATGCCGCTAGAATAGCTGGTCCGCGAGTTCGCTCTGTTGGACACTCTGCCATCAAAACGTCAAGGCAACGGTCTCACATCAATACGCACACTTCACAAAATCAGCGCATGCGCAGAAGTCAATACAGGTTGTTACAGGCAGCGCAAGTCCCAAATTGTATTGCACTCTCACCGACTGAAGACGTTCGACGGAGAAATGGGTCCCTCCATCGTGACCGGTATGGGTCGTTGACAGGGGTCGACGATTCAATCAAGCGCAATGGGACTTCAGAAATAGCGGCGCAAACACCGATAAGCCCGCTAGCATCCCATCATGAATGGGACTCAATAAAGGTCGGAGGGGTCCTTAAGTCCTATACTTCGCTAAAGAGCAATCCATCCTCTGACGAGGACTTCTTGAGTGAAGACGTAGCGAGGCCGCGACAGTCTGGTGACGCAATAAACATGTGGCCGAAAGATCTGAGTCGCAAGAAGACTGCAGGATTTTCTAAATTTGCGGACATTAACAGAAAAGCTTGGCCACGAGATTACTCCCTCAAGACTGTGGAAGTCAACAAGGACACAATACCTTTGTCTCGGTCTACGAAGGCCTCCGCAGATTTGCGAACTAGTCCCCAAAACCATAAAGATCAGCGAGAACAATGGCAGATACAGAAGAGTGCATTGTCAAAGAAGTTCGGTCCCACAGGTTGGTCGCCGCGAAAGCGTCTCTCGCCTGACACATTGGAGGGTATCCAAGCTCTGCACGCCCAGTACCCGGATAGATTTACCACGCCAATACTTGCGGAACAGTTCAAAGTCTCGCCAGAAGCTATCCGCCGCATACTGAAGAGCAAGTGGCAACCGAAAGACGAGGAAAAAGAGAAGAGAAGACAGAGATGGGAGAAGCGGGGAGAGAGTATATGGGGTCAAATGGTCGAGGTAGGTATTAAGCCGCCTAAAAAATGGAGAGAAATGGGTGTGGGAAAAAAGAAAACGGGAGCTCATGGCGAGCAACTGGGAAATCGATTGAAGTCTAAAGCCAGAGAAAACTCAAGCCTGCTGGGCCAACCTACTACAAATCTGCATACGATCCCAGCGAACAGCTATGGGTTTGGATCTCCAGTGCCACTGGCTGATAGAATCCTATAAAGGCTAGCTCTGAACAACTTCGGGGAATTACACATGCTCGCAATTAGTGTATAGTACTTTAGATTGCAAATCGACTCCCCGTCGTCATACCATTGTAACACTGTGTAAACATATGATTTTGAAATGATCTGCACTGCTATATCATACATGATTATCATGATCCGTAAGTCTGTTACCAAGACGATAGTGTCATAAATGGTAGGCGCCACCGCCACTACGGTCAGCGGAAGTATTCGCGGGCTCCATGAGCTCCTCTACTGGGAGTGATTTCTTCCGAAACCCTTATTATGTCAGATATCCGTGTTTCTGTGCAATGGAAGAATCCAACAGTCTTCGCTGGCGAGGATATCGAGTGCACAATAACATTCAAGAACATTGCACTGGCTCGCAGCGTCCGCCACTCACCGTCCCCAAACACTCACACAAGCTGTCATGGCTCACATCGAGAGCGGTGGAAGGATACTCTACCCATACGCTTGCCTAACTTCGCTACGAGTACCATACACAGAAAGTCGCCATCTCCATCAAGCGTTTCCCAGTCCCACACCAGAACCCACAAGCAAGCATTGTCGCTCAACAGCGCCAACAGCTTACCAAAGTCTCCCATATTTGATGTTCACAGTACCACATCAAAAAACTCATATGTAGGGGACACTAAGCACAGACGATCCGTCTCAATTGTCTCACTTCACGGGGATGCAAAGAAAGGAAACTCTGCACATGGTCAACTGCTGAACTCTGGGCGCTCAAGTCATGCCCATATTCGTGCTGCCAGTCTGCATGTTATACCTAGAAGAAATGGACTACCGAGTAATGGAGCGTCATTAGGTATTTCTCATGCTGCATAAACCACTATGTGCTAACTAATAGACCAGCACCAGCAAATGAGCGGGCCTTCACCTTGCCTTCTCCTATCTTCCGTACTTCTACGTCCTATGCTGAACAAGGTCTAAGTCTTCATACTACGCCCAACTCAAAGGTTCAAATGGTTTCAGGGATTGCTCATGCCTCTCAAGTGCCTGGTGCTAGGAATCGCAACTCCTATCCGAATCTTCGACTGCCTCATATGCCCGCTCCTGTAAGTGAAGCCTCAGGCCGGGGTCCTGAAATAACGAGCGAAATGTCACCTGATACTATCAGAAGAGTACCACTCTCTGGGTCTCAACGTGTCAGCAATGAGTTTGACCAAATCAAGCCAGCCTCAAGGATTCTTTCACCTTCTAGCCTCAGTGGCACACCGCGAAGCAGCGGAGAGTTTTATTCGATGAGCAACAACTCGACTGAGACTCTAGCTTCAGAATATATTCCACAGGAGAACAGTCGTCTGGTCCAAGTACCAGGTCATGGTCGGCAGGTATCCTACCCTCCGCCAGACAAGGCCTTGAAGCCAGAAGTGTTGATGATGGGCTATGGGCAGATAGTTGGCTCCTTCGTCCTTGATGGGTCTTTGGTCAACCAAGGGCCTTTCGAAGAAGTCAAGAGGAAGGGCATTATTGGTGGTCAAGATGGTGGAGGTGTGGTACGCAACAAATCCACCAAGGGAGAAGGCGGACTACTTGGATCTATAGGATGGGGAAACATCGGAGGATCTCTCGGTGGCTTTCTTGGTGGGACCGAGCTGAGTAGCATCAAACAGACGATGGACAACGCAAGTGCGAGAACGATTCCTATTCTTTCCACACCTCAATCGGTTTTTTTTGTCGATCTTCGGCTAGAACCAGGGGAGAGCAAAAGCTATAGCTATAGCCATCCCTTGCCCAAGGGCATACCGCCATCACATAAAGGACGAGCTATAAAAATATCGTACAATCTAGTCGTGGGCACGCAGCGGGCGTCAAATATCGCACAGCAACACAAGGTCCAACGTGCTAATGTCCCCTTCAGGATTTTGCCTGGTGTCAATAGTAAGTTCCTGCCTCGGTTGGAGATTGTCAAAGTCTAACAAGGTACAAGGCCATGGCGAAGTTCTAGGGCATGACTTGATGTGTCCTCATACGATTTTGCACAACATTGCGTCCATATCGAGTCTTGACAACGTTCAGAAAGCTGGGTGTATCCCTGAACGAATTCCACTAAGAGGTTCAAGTTCTTCCCCTGCAGGATTTCTCTCTTACGTAGGAAAAATACTTGAAACGCCCCAGAAGAAGAGTGGACTTGGTCTGCTCTCTCCAACAGAAAATGACTCCCAATTATACACGCCAATGACCGAAGAGCCAAGTACCATGAGGGAATCAATTGATGTTGCTATACTTAAAAGTAATATCGCTACACCGTCAAATCGCAGCGCAAATCGGTTTGAGATAACAAGGAGTGGAGAGCGAGTAGCGGTAATCCTGCTTGCAAGGCCCGCTTACCGTTTGGGCGAAACTATTCCCATTGCTATCGATTTTGCAAAGTCAAACGTATCTTGCTACTCATTGCGCATTACCTTGGAGACTTCAGAGACGATAGATCCTGCAATAGCTTTGCGCTCCAAAACCAGTATCCAACGGGTGACCAGGCGGATTCATGCGTCTCAGTCTGAGTCTACTATCTCTGCAACGAAAGTTCTTTTTAGCCCAATGATTCCAACTACAGCAACTCCCGAATTTATTACGTCCGGCATCAATCTTGAATGGAAAGTACGGTTCGAGTTCGTTACTAGCCGATTTGTTGATGCTGAGGACCTGGAAGAAGGAACCGATGGACTCATGGAAGAAGTGGCTGGAGACGAAAGAGGCAGCGTCAAAGCTGCTGTGCAAGGCCTTCCATGCGAGGCTTTCGAAGTCATAGTACCCTTGAAAGTCTACGGGGCTACGGCAAGTTTCGACGAGAAAGCCGAAGCAGGCGATCTTTTCATATGAAATGCGTGTTGCTGTCGATGATTATGATTGACCCTGCGGTGACCCTCGAGTCAGCCTGCTATGCTAAGTGCTATCGAAGTACTGTTCGTCTGTACATTTCACGCGACATTGACCTCCGGAGGTAGTGTGCATGCAAGAAGACCTTTATAAGAAGGTTCAACACTCTGGTACCCCCACCTTTCCCATAGTACTCCGTAAGCGTGCCCGAATATTTAATCCTGAAATTTGTACGGAGTAGTAGACCAGTGCTATTGAACAGCCTCACAGTCTGCTCGATTTTAGCCATTTTTGCCGAATCCAGATAAGCTACAATGGAAAACAGCCTTCACTGTATGCACTGGATAGATCAACAAAGAGGAGAACGCCATTGTGTCATATGCTCGTCAGATGTCACTAGCGTACTGGTGGCGCTGTTATGGATCATGAAATTCATTCTGTAAAGAACCCCAGATGTACGCTGAGGGGGATATTACAGCGTTGCTGGTCTCGAGCACACCTGTATGATTGGCAAATTTGGCCTAACAAGTCTGTTACAAGATCCAGACTCTATAAGGAAGTGCGGACGAGATGGAACCCATTTGATGAATCTTGGCCGCCCGTTACCAGTATTGTTGCTCAGATTAGAATCCAGATTTGGTGTACGTGCCCTCGGTGTTCTCGTGTTTTGGTAGACCTCGGGCGCTAGTTGAACGGCAATTCGTCTCCAAGCCAATCCTTTCAACGTCAAAAAGTAAACACTGGACCCAGACCAGCTTATCATTTCCACTCGTTTTCTCCATCGATTGTCAAGGCAGCCTGTCAATTCCTACCTTGATTTCGTGTAAGTAGCATTCCACAACTGATTTACTACAAAAAGAAAGCGCATATGCATGTTCCTCGGCTGACCCATTTGAGACGCAGTTGTTGGAATTGGTACGATGGCATCGTTCATCACCACAATGTTCGTCTCTCCAGCCTTCCCGAACATGTGTCCGAAGTCACTTCCAGCTGTTTCTACCCCAATACAAATTGTTCTACTCCGCACGTCACTCGCTATGAATGCCACACTCTATGCGGTAGCGATGAAAGAGCTGAGACAAGCCCACCGAGATGAAGACAAAGGCTTATCATATGATATCAATAGAAATGCAAGAACCAGAGGCCAGTTCAAAGCCAAGCACGCAAACAAGGGAACGAGCAGCTACCAATTGCGCCAATTCGCAGAGGCGACTCTTGGAAGCGGTAGTCTGAAGAAGGCTGTGAAACTACCGGAGGGAGAGGACCTGAGTGAATGGTTAGCTGTCAATGGTAATAAGAATAGAGCATCCGCCTCTTGAAGCGGCTGACCTTCGACAGTCGTTGACTTCTATAATCAAATCAATCTTCTCTATGGCTCCATCACAGAATTCTGCTCTCCACAATCATGTCCGGAAATGAAAGCTACCGATGAGTAAGGTCCTTCCATCTCTAGTATTTATGTTCCGCTGATGGAATAGGTTCGAGTATCTTTGGCAAGACTCGGAGAGTTTCAAGCGACCTACAAAAATGCCAGCACCCGAATACATCGAGCATTTGATGGCCTGGGTCCAGAGTAATATCGACAACGAGTCGATGTTCCCTAGCAGGATTGGTAGGCTTGACATGATACATTACGCCTAATGATGCTGATTTGAAGTGCCAGGCGTGGTCTTTCCGAAAACCTTCCCAGTCCTGATCCGTCAGATTTTTAAAAGACTGTACAGAGTATACGCCCATATCTACTGTCATCACTATCCGGTTGTTGTTCAGCTCGGACTAGAGCCTCATCTCAATACAAGTTTCAAGCATTATGTCCTCTTCATTGACGAGCACAGCCTAGCAAGCGGAAAAGACTTTTGGGGTCCTTTGGGAGACTTGGTTGACAGCATGCTGAAGAGCGATTGATTACTTTGCGAAGATCTAGGAAGCGAAACGAGCGTATTTTATGGTAACTGAAGACGTATCAGTCTCGCCCGCTTTCGTGGTGTCTTTTATTTAGAAGCAGACGTCTTCGAGTGGTGAGAGCCATTGATGGTCTTTATAATGAATTTGAAAATTGCTCTGTCGCAAGTGTAGTTGCTAAATTCCCGTGAAGGCTTGGCGCAGTCCTAGGCCTACCCTAACGTAAGGTAGCTTGAAATCCGCGAGGCTTGATCGGACCGGCATCAGTCATCTGGCAGCATCTTCGACTCTTACTTCTTCGACCATCTTATAAAATGCTCTCAAGACAATTGAGGACGGTGCATTTGCGAAGAGTAGCGTCCCGCAAATCCTGTGCAAATGCTCTTCCAGCCCTTAGGACCTACGCTCAGGCTGCGCCAGCTCAAGATGCTAAACCGCCGGTAGCCCTCTATGGACTTGACGGAACATATGCGAGTGCATTGGTACGTTCGAGACAATCGTGCACCTCACAGACAGGAACTGAATATATTCAAAAATTAGTACACCGCTGCAGTCAAAACATCAGCTCTCGAAACCACATCAAAGTCGCTCGCTGCCTTAGCCGACGTCTTTAAAAAGGACCCCAAACTACCTGTTATCCTGACAGCTCCAACTCTGAACTCTGCCGACAAATCCCAAATTATTCAGGAGCTACAACGGCAGATGGGAGTGTCGGATAAGGGTGACACGGTCAAAAATTTCCTGGAGACACTAGCCGACAACAATAGGCTTGGTATACTACAAGGAGTATGCGAGAAATTCACAACCTTGATGGGGGCTGCAAGAGGGGAGATCGATTTGACTATCACGAGTGCCTCGGTAAGCCTCCAGTCAATCAAAGTGACTTGTTAAAGCTCATGAATGTACTCGTCTACAGAAGCTTGATCTGAAGACACTCCAAAGGTTGGAAACGGCCGTCTCCAAGTCAGAGTACAGTCAAGGCAAAAAACTCAAGGTCATACCCAAGGTGAAGCACAATGATGATCTAGCTTTTTGCAGAGGCTAACAGACTGCAAGGTGAACCCTGAAATCAAAGGTGGCCTCGTTGTTGAGATTGGAGATCGTACAATCGATCTGAGTGTCACTTCGAAGATTTCAAAGATGAACAAGCTCTTGACAGACACCCTATAAGCATCCATTACTTGAAATAGGCGAGTAGTCATATTAAGTCGTCCCCGGAAATGTTGGTCCAATTCGGGTTGTACAGTATCAACTCGCAAATTCATTTCTAGGTCATTCATTGATCTGTTCACAAATTGCTACTGAGGAGTTGCGACATTTGCCACGATGCATCTTTAGCATCCACAACTTCCCACCGGGCTTCTACTTTTCAAACCATTCAAGTCATCATCCCAGCCTTTGCGCTCGTATCCTGTAGGTATTTCTTTCGGTGTGGGTTCTGCCCCAGCTCTGGGGCGCGATTAAGAGGTGTCCACTTCGGCTGGTCCTTGAAAAGTCGCATGGCTTTGATGTACTGCTCGCATCATCAGCGTCTCTTCTCTTTAGCTGCACTCCTTCCGACAAACGTTCTTGCTATCCGTGGTAAAGCGATGGAAGATGCCTATGGCAATGTACGGTCAGCGCTGGTCGTGCATTCGTGATTGTAGCTAGATCGCAAGGATTGGGCTTCACCCGATGGTAGAATGATCAGGTCCTCCTTCTCGAGCCTGATCCTGACCCAGTTATCGCCATCGTTCCTGACGTCAAAGAAGCCGTCGCCGTCAATTATGTATCGGATTTCTTCATCCTCGTGGAGGTGCTCGTTAAAGAACATCTTTACTTTTTCATCGTACGCCGGGCCCATCTTCTCTGGCGAAACAATAATCTCATCCCTGTTCTTGTACGACCGCTCTGAGGCGATCTTGTCGACTGAAGATACGGAAGGGCAATGGTGGTAGATGACGCCGAGTTGGGAAAGATAGTCTGTACTTACAGCGCGCCCAGAGTCATGGTCTTCGCGCTGATCGCTCTATGAAGCTATCAGGATCAAGTAGACGGGTAGAAAGGTATTACACGCTTACTGGATCTTCGTTGTAAAAGTATGCCTTCATGATTACGCGGTGAGATGTATGGTTGACTCAATTGTGCTCCGAGATGCTTCGCGAGTACTTTTGGAAAGGTAAATACCTAATTATCGAATTCCTTGGCGCTTTTTTGAAAAGATCTTACTTTATAATTACAAAGAATAGCTCTGCGACCATGATAAATCATATAAAGAGTCATATACTCATATTGATCCCCTCTTATCAAGGATTTCAGCGTAACAAAAATGTTTTAAATATACTTTTCGCCTGGCAAAGTGCGATTTTTCTGTAAGAAAAAAAAAGCGCCAAGAAATTTGTAAGCTTTGTGCATGAGCTAATGGAAGGAGCGAGGGTCCAAGATTCCCCTCGTCTGCACGGTGGCCCCCAGCTGAACATTGGGATATGTACAGCATATGCTGAGAACTTGACACTGTAATTAGCATATGCATCGCTTAAAGGTATGAGAGAGGGGTTTTGATACAGCGGTATCCACATCCTTCGCATATGCTACTACTACCTAGGGGGCCCAATTGTTTTGATAGCTTGCCAACATGCCTGTATATCCTCAATCAGGATCGGTCCCGCAGGGCGATATCATTGATCTCACCGCCAGTGAGTCGGCATCCAGGGCGCCTTCGTTACATGTAGCACCATTAAGAACTCCAACCCAGCTGGAAGATTTGACGAATCTAGACCCATCACCTCGAGACCACATGCATGTAATTGTCTCCCTTCTTCGGCCTGGTGCCAGCGAGGACCGTGATACACTTGATGCCCACCGAAAGGGGAGGGTTGCAGAGAATATCAACTCTACACGAGGGAAGGCGCAGTCATCTCTGCCGCAAAACAGCAGTATCAGAGATAAGCAAGCGTACGGTTCTGTTGACACACTGTCTCTGGAGAGGTCTGGTATACGAGTGGAGGAGCCACGCATGGGCAGCGCGCCGTCAGCTTCGAGTCAAATCTGCCGATCAGGCACATATGTTGTCGACCAGCAGCAGGTTCCAAAATCCACAAGGACACCAGTCAAACCCTTTTTGTTCTTGGACTTTCCGCCAGAGATCCGCAATTGCGTTTACAAAATGCTACTTACGAACCCCAAAGCTCCGATCGAATTTCCAGAGCCTACAGGCCGCAATCGTGCTCTTCGTGCTGCTTCCTGGGAGAAATGCACAACTCGGAAATTGAAAAGAATGCACAAGACGATCTTTCTCGAAATTCTTGAGGTATCAAAACAATTGCACGCTGAGGGAAGCGGGATACTCTACGGCTGCAATGTATTTAAATATCGGAGTGACTGCGGTACGCAAGTCTTCTATCCTACCCTACCGTGTACTACTTAGCGCATAGTTGTCTTACACGTCTAATAATAGGGAAAGGGCCTCAAAGAGTGATATTACCGACCCACCACTTACAATTACTCAAGCATATCAAGATATCGGCGATATCTAAAAGCCCTCACATTGGGCAGGATCAGTGGGTAGCAGAGCTCGTGGAACATTTCGTGAAGAACCGATTGAGGTTAGAGACTTTTGAAATCACCTGGTTTGGTTGGAAGCGGTATCATCTAAGAGCGAATGGCCCGGTGTGTCGGGCGCTTCTGTGTCTGGACGTTCAAAAATTATTCGTCATCAAGATCACAGGGGAGGCGCGGATGGAGAAGAAGATGGAGGAAGAATTGGAACAAGGTCTCCGGTCAGAGCGAATAGAAGTCCGTCGGCCTGTCAAGCCCGTCACAGGCGAGGAATTAAGCGATGAAGATGAGGTACAACAATCAAGTTAAACAAACTTTGGTCGAGTTCCTCGGCCTGGCAAGATGTCGAAAAGCGTTCTAGTACTATTTAGTACTTGCCGCTAGCTCAGTTCGATCGATGCACAATGATGGATATCATCCAATAGACGCTTGGCCAGCAACAAAGTGGACATCAATAGAGCTTTCAGCAGATTTCGGACATCTCACATTCGGTACCTTATAATATGCTGATCGGCTTATAGGAGACTACCAGGTACGTAAGATACAACAAGGCAAAGCTATAATCTCCCCTCGTTCCCTCGTCTCCCTGCGGGTGATTACCTTATCGATAAGCTTTAAATCCGTTTCCCTACTTTAAGTAAAGTATATGAGCCCGAGGTGACAGGCATGGTTCCGCTAGGCTCCGTATTCCATTGAGAGGTCAAACAAAGTCCAATGCACCTTCCTCAAAACTATCATTGCGGACTGTCCTTTGGCCGTCGTGAGCTGGACGTCCGTGCTGCAGTCCCCCAACAATCTACAATCCTTTCCATCCTCCTAATCTTAGCCAGCATTCACTACCATGACTCCTAGGACCTATTAATTACATTCCTGAGACTCTCTAGACAACTAGTCACTCCCTACAGCTTCTTTGTGGAGTAGATCCTAACGTTATACCGCGACGGCGACTTCCAATATGGTGGTAACCGACCAGCACGAGTATCTGTGCGAGGAAGAAAGGCGCCTGAAGGAAGACCGAGAGCGTTCAAAGTACTGGAAGAAGTTTGGGCCTTATGTGGCTGAGAGACAATGGGCTACAGGTGCGCGCGACATGCTGCCAGAGTAACCTTGTCCGCTGATACCTTGATTCACTAGTGAGGGAAGACTATTCGTGAGTAAAACGACCATTCATGTCAAACCCATGCTGAATCTTACTCATCAGCGAGAATGGAGACGCATGGAACCGTAAGCCGGACTGAAGCTCCCCAGGGAATTTTAACCTTGCTCACTTCTTTGACCATGGTAGACTTTCCCCATGAACACTCAAGATCCAGAACATTCCGCTGGGGAGAGGACGGCATTGCTGGCGTGTCCGATTCTCACGGGCTTCTGAATATTGCCTTCAGCTTCTGGAACGAGCAAGACGGGTACTTGAAGGAAAGACTGTTTGGACTTTCGAATCCGCAAGGTAATCATGGTGAAAGCATCAAAGAATGTCACTTTCACCTCGACAATACACCTACAGTATGATGATAGACCTATATTGAGCGAAGTATGACGGGCTGACCCTCCCTGATGCAGCACTCATACATGAAGTACCTCTACAAATATCCCCAACAGGAATTCCCCTATGAAAACCTGATTTCCGAAAACGCAAAACGCGGTAAAACAGAAAGAGAATACCAGCTGATAGACACGGGAATTTTCGCGGACGATCGTTATTTCGACTGTTTTATCGAAATGGCAAAGGAGGATGACGGGGAGTTACTTTTCCGCGTTACTGCATACAATCGCGGACCAGATGCAGCAAAGGTACACATTATCCCGCAGATCTGGTTTCGAAATACGTGGGCTTGGGATCCAGAAAATAATCCTAAGAAGCCATCAATCAGGCAAATAGCCCCACTGACGGCCCAGACGAAACATGAAAGGCTTGGTCATCATTTCTGTCAGCTTTCGCCGTCGCCAGGAATAGGTAAGAACGGACGCGATGTGCAGCCACGAATGCTTTTCACAGAGAACGAAACCAATTTACACGCTCTCTATGGTTCAAATAACCCCCAACCTTTCGTCAAAGACGCCTTTCATCGACACATTGTGAATCGTGAACGGGAAGCGATAAATCCGGCTTGTCGTGGATCCAAGCTAGCTTGTTGGTACGCGTTCGACGAAGACGATGGAGTACCGTCCGGGGAATGTGCAGTAGTTCGATTTCGGGTCTCCAACAAATACACAGGTTACCTAGACGAGGAATTTTTTGATGATGTTATCGAAAAGCGCCGGACAGAAGCTGATGAATTTTACTGCAGAATTAGTCCACTACCAATGACTGACGACTTACGCAACATCCAGCGCCAGGCCTTGTCGGGCATGTTATGGTGCAAGCAGTACTATCATTTCGTCTGGGATCAGTGGGCCAATGGAGATAAAGGACAGATACCGCCCCCGCCCGGAAGGAAAGGAGTCAGGAATAGCAAGTGGCGTCACCTGTTTATCGACGATATCCTTTCCATGCCAGACTCGTGGGAATATCCCTTTTTCGCTGCGTGGGATACGGCCTTCCATTGCATACCACTCGCAATGATTGACCCAGAGTTCGCCAAAAAGCAATTAGACCTTTTAACGAGAGAATGGTACATGCATCCCAATGGACAGCTTCCGGCGTATGAATGGAACTTTGGAGGTGATTACTCCATCCGTCTATACTAGGTCTTTGCCTGTGGTCCCAGCCCGCTATGTCTTGCTCTCTTCATTCGTGACGTGGTCCTCTCACAACTCACATCAAGAACCTCCTGTAAAGGTCTTGCTAATCCTAGGGACAGACGTAAACCCACCTGTTCATGCGTGGTCAGTATTCCGTGTTTTCAAAATCGAGCGGAAGTTGTACGGCCGATCGGATCTGGACTTTCTCGGTGAGACTTTTGAGACTTTTGCCTTTCCCTTCATGGACGAGTGCTGACGTCAATCGAAACCAAAGAGAGAGTTTTCCAAAAGCTCCTGCTCAATTTTACATGGTGGGTAAATCGAAAGGACCACAACGACAAGGGAGTTTTCGAAGGTGGCTTTCTCGGCCTTGATAACATTGGATTGTTTAATCGTTCGGAGCCCTTACCCACTGGTGGCGTCCTAGAACAAGCTGACAGTACTGGGTGGATGGCTTTCTACTGTCTGTCAATGCTCAACATTGCCCTTGAGCTGGCAAAGCACCGCCGGATATATGAAGACATTGCGTCCAAATTCTTCGAGCACTTCATCCTGATCAGTGACGCCATGACCTATCGCTCAAACTTTGGGGGAGAAGAAGCGTCTTTGTGGAACGAAAAAGATGGCTTCTACTACGACGCCATTTCTTGGGGGGGTCCCTGGACCAAACAGCTCCCTATTCGATCACTCGTGGGCCTGATACCTCTATTTGCCGTGTTGACACTAGAGCCAGAAATTGTCGAAAAACTCCCCTCTTTCAAAAGGCGTTTGCTGTGGTTCATTGAGAACCACAACGACATTGCGGAGCGTAACATCGCCTCCCTTGGAAAAAGAGGAAAAGGCGACAGACTCTTGTTATCACTGGTTAATAAAGAGCGTCTAGTCAAGATACTAAAGAGGATGCTGGATGAGACAGAGTTTCTTGCAGACCATGGCATCCGCTCGCTTTCAAAGTACCACAAGGATAACCCATATTCAATGAATGTCAACGGACAGAATTTCCAAGTCGCTTATGTACCCGGCGATTCCGACAACGGCCTTTTTGGTGGAAATAGGTACGCCACACGTCGTCGTTTTGTTCTCGAAGCCAGCTAATATAGATAGCAATTGGAGAGGGCCCATTTGGCTAGCTGTCAATTTTCTGCTTGTAGAATCGCTACTTCGGTTTTACACGTTTTATGGCAGGGCATTACAGGTAGAATGTCCAAATGGTACGTATTTACTCATTTTCAGCTGATCAATTCGAGCTGGAAAGCCACTCCAAGGTTCTGGCCAAAGGAAGAGTCTTTATTTTGTACGACTAAATTGCATGGCTAAGACATCGAAATACCATAGGTTCGGGAGTGCTCATGCACCTTGGTCAAGTTGCGGAGGACATTCAGCACAGGCTGCAGCATCTATTCACTCGTGGAGACGATGGCAGGAGACCAGTCAATGATGGCAATGATATGCTTGATTTTGATCCGCAATGGAATGACTATCTCAGCTTGTATGAATTCTTTGATGCAGATATAGGCAGAGGATTAGGTGCAAGCCATCAATGTGGCTGGACGGGACTGATTGCGAAGATGATTCACGATACAGGGTATGTCTCATCTTGGTCCTGTCCGCATAGACTGAGCCCTGCAACATAATAAAGTCTGACTGACCGATCAATCTAGAATCAGCTGTCGTCTACCTCAGACTCCAAGAACTCCTACAGCGGCGGCCGCCCACTTCGCCGGATCCTATTTCGACGAAATATGGGACAGGTCAAGCAAGCCACGCATTAGAGGTTCTTCCACCTCGCGATCCATCGGGAACAGCTTTAGCGGTTCCGTAAATAGCGATGATCCTAATGGATCAGTCTCCGAATCTGTAGGTGGTATGGGTCAGCGCGAGAGACGAAGAAGCGAGGCTAATCAGCATGTCGCAAACTACGTCAACGAGCAGCTCGAGCGCATTCGAAGCAATGGGTATGTGGAAGCATACGAGGATGAGTTTGAGGCTCAGCTAAATGGAAAATAAAGAATTAGTGTGCGCGCCTTACCATCCTTAGTGGAACAACACTCCATCCCACCCACCATGAAAGATGGTACTTTACCTTATAGCGGTAGGTTTAAGCGCCTTGGTGCCCTGTTACTGTAATGGTACCGTTGTGGATGGAGCGTGATCGCAGTTTATCCCTTGTACTAGCCGTCAATCGTTTTTTGACTAAGAGCCTTCGGTCTTAGTTAATCCTACCCCTATAATAACTACCTACCCTCGTAATAATACTAGTAAATCTATATAGAACCCTACTAAAATTAGTAGTATATTTAGATATTACTACTATAATACTACTACTAGGCCGGCAACGAGATCCAGCTATACGTACTATCGGCTACGAACCTACTACCGTTATATACGATATAAAGGTCGCTATCATCACCAAATCTAAAAAGTTCATTTCCGCAAGGATTCCGCCGGGCGCGCGCGATCAGCACGATTTAGCAGACTTAGTAGTAGAAGCCACTGTTAAATCATATACGCAAAGTTAGTAAGTCCGCCTTATAATACGCACGATCCGCAGGATCTGCACGATTCGCAAAATTCGCAAAATTTAAATAATTTATATAAAGTCCTTTTAAGACTTAATTAATATAGTCTTTAATTATAATATATATAATAGGCTTACTAATACGGGCCTATAACGCGCGTATATAATTTTTAAAAAAATTCGATTTAGACTATTTTTAGA
>BLJB01000514.1:0-38682 GCA_013423325.1 Usnea hakonensis | reverse complement strand
AAGTGAGAAAATCGCTGAAAATGAGTGCTTTTGGTGCTGCATTCTCCGTAGATCACCATGTGATCCAAATCCATAAAAGCAAGCCGAATGGCGCATTGTCCGAGGTATTGCCGAATCGAAACTGATTTGGTAGGGCTGAGTTCTGACCAATGACAGTGCTTCCACAAATGCCTGACCATTCTCATTGCTTTCCTGCTGCAATGGTTCATCCTTCGCCTGAGGCCTCCATGCTTTCCATGCACCGAATGTAGCCGAATTGGGAGGCCGAAAAAAAGGCGAGGGAGGTGGCGAGAAGGACGAGAAAGGTGGCTTGCTGGCAATCCAAGAGTGGAGCATTGGTGAGGCGTGCAGCTTTGTCTCTGGAAGCTGGTGCAGTGCACAGGCGTGCTTTTGTAGAGAGGGTGCTCATGCTCTCTGTAGCGGTCTTGTTGCCAGGCATGGTGTTATCATCCTCCGTGTCATCCTCCACAGTGGCCTGGTACAGTGCCATTTTTTTTACTTGTTCCACCTCTTTCTGAGCCTCTTGCGGAGCAGGCGGAGCAGGTGGAGTGGATTGCTGAGGCCATAAATTTCGTAGTGGTGGTAATGGCTGTAGTGGAGGTAGGCCAAAGTACTCATTAAATGCCGCTTGCAGTGACGGTCTCCAGTCCATATCCATTGATATGTTGTTCGAGGACCAAATGGTATTGTTCAAGGACCAAATGTAGGACCGTATATAGACTGTCTGATCTGCAGTGAAACCAGGCATGGGTACGAAGACAGGTGGATCCATGGCGAATGACGAATGGAATGGCGAATGGCCTATTGAAAGGATCGCTTTGGGGTCTCGGTCAGGGACTCAGGGACATGTGAGTACTGGTAAGGAGGGCGAATATGGTGTTGAGGCTGGTTTAGAGTCCGATTAGGAGCTGGACTAAGGCAAGGAGGGCGATGCACGAATGATCGTGTAGACGAGTTGTTTAGAGGCCTCTGGGTATTGTAGGCACTGGTATTAGGAACGGCTTCAATAGAAAGCTGCGCAAGGACGATATCGTCCAGGTGTGGCTACCATTTGTCAGGAAACGATATGAGTGGTGTCATATGTATGGATATAATCTATGTAATGTGTGTGTGTGTGGAAGAATATCTACACGAAGAATCCTCCTTATGGCCGAATGCCAAGGCTCGCTAAGCCCTATGAGGCTCCGCACATATCCTGTGGAGGATATCCGTAACAGATATCCTTTAGAAATAACTGGATACCGTGGGAGTTATATGGTATATAAAACATATAGCGGAGATACGAAGATGCCTGGATCTTGCTCCAAAGAGATCTTATTGTAGCACACGTATCTGTAGCCAATAAATTCCACCTCCCAAGCTTCCCTTTAGTTATATTTGCTACGTGACGAAGTATATATTCTAGCTAGATCCCTGTATCTATGGTTTTGGAGCCGTTAATCTCGGAGTTGATGTAGAAATATCCCCTATTAGTACTATATGCCGGTGGTGCGTGGGCTAGGAGATTAATGACTCTCTCTCTTCTGATATTGTCCGACTCGTCTATGTAGAAGTTTAGCCATCGTGAGGCCTTGAGCTGTAGATCCACTTTCGTGTGTACGGTATCGTAATAGTTATTTAGAATGTGACTACTTAATTGCTTCCGATCTAGAGGCACGTATCTGTTGTTTAGGTGACTAAGGTGGTCTTTGATATAGCCATTCTCATAATGGCCGAATGGGAGGTTGTTTATATAGACTGCTATTCTAGCACGTTTCCAGTGATCGGCCTTAGTCTAAGGCATTGCTTCTACTAGATTTAGGAGGGTTTGCTACGAACCTCTAGCAGGCTCGTCCGGAGGCTTGCCGTCACGATACGGCTTATACTTATCGAGGTGATCTCGTAGTCTTGTGGTGTTGTGATTCATCTCTTTATGATAGTATTTGCAGACTTTCCGGGGGTTTCTAAACGATGTGTTAATAACTGAATAAAAGGCCTTCTCGACACTTATATCTTTCGGCTTAAAGCCATTATTACGAGAGCGAGGCATAGCACGTTAATTGACTAGTATATTAATGTATATATATATGGATGGAGGATAAAGCTTTCGGCCATGGCCATTTGGATGCTGGTGGCAAAATGCTATATTGCGGAGAAAGCCCTAACCCTAAGATTACGTAATCACTAGTACGCAAGTTGCACGCAAATTGCACTAATACTGCAATTTGCGTGCAACAGTGAGAATATTGCGCAATTTTCCCACCCCTAGGCTTGACCTCCTCATAGGTCATTATGAAACTACATCTCTACCATGCTATCAATGGAAGAAAAAACTCTACTCCAATATATTCTACCATTGTTTATTTCATAGCCAACCCGCTACCATCACCAGCTTTAATGCTTGGATAAAAATGGCCGTGCGGCCGTATCTCCAAACACTACTGCTAGAGGTAAGCTTTCTGATTGGCGAAATTAGAAATCATATCGTTAACCCTCCCAAGCCATACGGGGCATTCAGAACGATCACGATCGACCTCTTCACTGAGCAAGCTATCAGAGTGAGCCTGCTACAATGGCACATCAAGGGAGCGTAGTTGAGAAGACCTGGAGATACGCGCCTGTTGCGCACCCAGGATTCCAAGACATCTTCAGCAGACAATGGCAAACATACATTGCTGGCCGGCTACAAGAGGCCTTTCAATTCTACAACACTTTCCTATCCTCATCACGAATTCGAAGCACGCTGGGTGTATACACGACTGCTGGGAGCATAGGCATAGCCTGAGTCCGACGTAAGATAAGAGCTGGGGTATGGCATGCTGTATGGACCGGGTGTGATATAACAGCCTGTTAAAGACGACTATCGTTGGAGCAAGGTGGATCTTTTGATGGCAAGAGCTTAGGAGTTGCAGGGCAGATCTACAGCATCTCAATTAAGGCTGCCAGGGTGTTGGGGGGGTGGATTCCATGACTGCATGCACGCGACGGAACTCTTTCGACTCTGTTATGGCTCTCGGACTATGGCCCGCAGCGACTATCGGAGGATGGAGACACAGGGCCAGCTGCACGCGTGTCAACATCTCCTACTATTGATATGGCTTTGCCTGGAGATAGATATTTCCTTAGCATTAATCTCTCGGTCAAAGATCACTCAATGATCCATTCTAGTAGCAGTCAAAAAACGTATGTGCTAACTATAGGAAAAAGCAACCCAGCTAGCCAATCACCATCCGCTCCAAATGTCCTGCACCTTGAGTGACGGATGATAGTATCGAGAGTTACCACACTTCTCCCCATAGAAGCACGCGGTGCATATTCACTTTGACAGAGAAGCTGTACGTTGGGGTCGTTGTGGCTCACATGGATTTCCACCACGACATGGGATTTAAGCGGAGGACAAGCTGGGTTCGTAGGCGTCTGGACGTTCGTTATGTGAGGTGTTATCGTAAATGGTATCCTCGATCATCGATTCGTCGGAATCCGATTCGAGCTCATCATTGAGATCTCTGGGTAAGGAATCACGTCGTTGCTCGATTAGAGGATACAGAGCACTTAATCCCGAAATGACTTCTACCTGCGTCGAGTCTTGCTGGTTTTCTTGTCGATCTTCTCTCAACACACCGTTCAAGCGTGTGAAAAGCCACTATGCAAGTTAAGGCAAGTACAGTGTGAACAAGGTATTGACTCACGTAGAGGTGGGCGCATGCAGATTGTGTACTCTGATAATCGTTACAATTGCACGTAACTCCGTCCTGCGGTAGTCGTTGAACAACGGGGTCATAAACCCGTACAGCGACTGGAATATATAGCTGAAACGCTATATATCTATCTTGACCATCTGTCATGCTTTTGAGACTGCGAAATATAAAACCCGCCTCTATACCCTCGGCAGCGCGTCCAGCAGAAACGTGGGATAAGTGTTGAGTATCATAATGAAGTCCAGCATATCCAGGAATGGGTAGCGTAAGTGGTAATGGAGTACGGTTAGGACGGTGGTTACCTTGACCGCGGCCTCGAAGGGTTCTCCATGGCCCTTGTTGTGATAAGTGAGCTTGGGAGCGAGTTGCCGGCATTGCACGACTTGATAGAAAGTATCCTCTACTAACAAAAACACGGTTCGGAAAATGTCGAAATGTCGAATAAGAGCCGCAATGCACCTTTTCAGCCTAAAAACATACAAATCAGGCGGAGCGTCGAAGAAGAAGTAAAACGGAGCTCGTGGACGGCACGTCGTGGGATCTTGAAGATATTTTTTTTGCACATGCGTGACCGGATAGACATTCAAGATGCGGCCCTGCTCATGAGCAAGGCGTGAAGCGATCTCACGATCTACAAATTCTTTCGGATCCTCCAAGGCCAGTAAATGGAACGGAACGCTTGCTGCCCCTTTTTGGTCGTTGTTCGTCCTAGTAACATGTGTTGGCTGAGAGAGATGAATCGTGACCGCAAGGTCAGCAACAACAGGTTGATCGAAGATGTCTTTGACCGTGATGCCGGCATCGAGGCGCTTGTTGACCCGAGAGACCAGTCGAGTAGCCATCAAGGAGTGACCTCCAAGGTCGTCAGTAATGCCAAGCTCCGACCCCAATATCTCCGCAAACTCTTCGCATAGCGCGACCTCTATATCGTTGCGTGGGCCTACCTATGGCAGTCGCGTGAATCTCATCTCGCCTTGGTGAGTGAATGACCGATTCCATTGATGCATCTACACTCTAACGAGACGTAAGTACGTCAGAACCAAGATTCTGTCCAAAGAGACCTTTGATAAAGTGGAGAAGACCGGCGTCCAGTTCGCAGAATTAGCGGATGCTGCTCAGTGCCTCTTGCGCATACTCAGCGATCGCAGTATCAACGGCCGGTCACTTTTCGTTGCGGCCAGAAAGTGGGCGCCGCGAGGGTATTTGGACTTTAATGTTGACGACTACCCGGGCAATAACTTACTTCAAGAGATTCAAACAGACCAAATCAAAGGCGCACCGGTCGAGCTTGGACTCTTTGTTTAGAGCGATAACGATGCCTGGTAGTTTCCATAATGGCGCGCTCATACCGGGCTTCAGTCTTATATAGCTATCCGAGTATGATTTGCAGCTTCACTATGTTTTTGCATTACCAAGACGGTGCGTACGTGATGACAGCAGCAGACTCTCCTTGGACCTGGAAGAGTGTAGAGAGGCTGTCATTCTTGCTTGAGCCTGAGAGCTTTCTTATCGCGACCACTTCCGCCACTTCGGAAACCGGCCGTCTCTTCTTCGCCACCGTAAAAAGCCCACCGACCCTAAGGTCATAGCCTCCGTCGTATATCTGCCAGGGGGATTCTTTCTTGATCACGGAAGACGTATTTTGCCCCAGTCCTGGCCTTGTTGAAGCTGATAGATTCTGGCGGAACCCTATCACTAGCCTCCAATCATGTTGGTGCGAATAGATCACCCAAGCTGCCATAGTGCGAGGCCGTTTTCCAACTGGATAGCCTCAACTGAGGTTCTACTTCTGTCAATTCCGAGAGCTGAGGCCGAGAATCCCAAACCTCGTATTGTACACTTTTGGCGGAAGGTAAATGAGGGTCTACAAGTTCAAGAAGAGAAGACCTGGTGTCACGTCCTAACAGGCGCGACGATGTCGCGTCCTTTGCGCAACGGATTGATGGTGCCGGTTGAGCGTTTCGTTGTATCGGACAGGGTTCGCGAGATGTGACACTATCCCCTGAGCCTGCTACGTCTGAGCCTGAATCCGTCTCATCCGCGTCCTCCACTTTGATTGGCCCATCGGGAATGGACCCTCCTGGTAATGTTAGCGGTGGATCTCGGTTCCAGATACCCCTAGACTCAAAGCTCTCATTCCGCGCCGAGACTGTGTCCGATACCGGGACCCGGGGTTCGATATGACTGGGCTCTACTTCTGATACCGGCCCTTCCGAAGTACGCCTCAAGCTATGGAGTCGCTTTTCCAGCTCAGGTAGTCCGTATTCTCGACACTGCTCTATTCCAATATCGAAATCCACATACGTACCTTGATGCTTGTTTCTGCCTCCCTGCAAGATCTTGTACTTTTTAGAACCCGACCGCTTTCTGAGGCCTTTTACTGTATGTCTTGCACGGCCAGCGAGTTTGACGATGTGGAAGGCGTTGATTCTAAAGTCTGACCTTCGAACCATAACAGGGCTAGGAAAATCTGTGATTTCAATGAATTCTGAAAGCTCTGGTTCTTTTGCTGGTTCTTTTGCTGGCTTCTTTGCTGGCTTCCAGCTACGTAGGTCCCTCTCCAACTCGCGCAGACCGTACCTCCGACACAACTCTACCCCAACCCAGAAATCCACATATAAACCTTTGTATCTGAACTCTCGCCTGATCTCGAATATTTCAGTGTGTGGCTGACCGGATGCTTGTAAAATATCACTAACTCTGATTCGAAAGTCGGACTTTCGCACCAGGACAGTTTGAGTAAGTGTATTAGTTACGAAAAATCCAGAAAGCTACTAGGCAAAGTAATTGTGAATAGACCCTTATACAAACCAAGGGCGATGTCATACCTGCTTGAGAACGCTATTGATATATTCTATAGGCTCGCTGTAGTCACTACGCTGGATTTCCAGCCCATATTCTACTAATGGCTGCAGCTTCTGCTCCAGTCCGAAATGCTTGCAGAGTATTTGTCCGTGTTCGAAGCTGACCCAAGAGCCTGACGAAGCAATACCCGCTAAAGGTGGAAGGACCTCGACCTTGATACTTTGTTCCATCAGCTGCAGGAGATGTTCAATATCACTGGGATTCTTGTTAGTCAGTATCAGTATCTGACTTGCGTTGAGAAGGCAGTCTTCTTTTCGCATAAGCACAATTTTGTCTTCAATCTTTATCTGAACATGTCTGCCGTCAAAGTCGGTTACCTTGATAAAGACCGGTCAGCATGCGTGACACGTCTTATTGAGGATGGTGTACTTTGGTTTTACCCTCGTTCTCGCCGTCCACGTTGCCTGCCAGCAATGCTCTCACATTGTCGTGAATGTTGTGCTTTGACGAAAGCGTCTCGACCTCCCCTGGACTCACTTCCGCTGCTGGGGGAGACGTCCTTCCCAAAGGAGACCTCGTCCGTTTTTGTGTGGATTTTCGCGTGACTTGTCTCGTAATACGGGGCACTCTCGGGACAGGCTCCACAGCTTGAGTGAGGCTTGCAACGTCTGTTGCCAACGGTGCCTTGCTGGGGTCCAGCTGCGGTATCTGCCAAGGCTGTGCTACAGGGTTGTGTCCCTTACGGGTGGTGCTAATGCTGCGCTTGTTCTGCTCGGACCCCTGCTCATTGTTTCGAGAGTTTTGCGGCTCAGAAGGATCGTCACCGGCCTCGAACGAGACCGATGCTCGTGACCGTTTTGACTGTTCTCTTCCCCGAGTATCGTCCGAGGCAGATTGGACTGTCTGTTGCCGCCGCCACTTACTTAGCGTTGACTTGGAAATGTCTCCAGATTGAGGATTCTAGATCTGTGTAGGTCCCTGGGGGTGCTGGTCAAGCGATGGTGGAGATGGACGATTGTAAAAGTGAGTTCCCTCTCGACGATCACGCTTCGACGGAGCCACTGCAGTCATTTCCGATGCGCCTCCTATATCGTAAAATCCTGATGAAACACCCCTGTCTGATCGAGCATGTTGAAGGGGTTGCGCTATCACGGACTTGCTCCTTGTGACGCCGTCTCGACCAGCCGTCTTCCCTCTAGGCGTTGTACGTCCAATGTCGACAGCTTGGATTTCGTGAAATCCTAGACGATACACTTCCCCCAAGCAATCACTTGCTGATCGCCGGTGTCGATAATCCATCCTCAGCATCTTGGTTGAGAGATCTATCAAAGTGTCCCCGTCCTCGCCATCCTTGGCAGCTTTGACTATATCTCGACACCATTGGCTGCCCTTGGGCTTTCGCGTTGGCATGGGAAGACCGTATCCGAATTGTAATACGACCACTCCTAGTGACCATATGTCAACCATAGCTGTGTAATGATGACGTCCCCAAATCTCGGGAGCGGCGTATTCGTTTGATCCGCAGAAGGTTTTTAAGGAAGAATCGTTCTTTGCCAATCCGAAGTCGACGAGCTTGATAACGAAGGGCATTCGAGACCGAACGAGAATGTTTGCCGGCTTGATGTCTCGATGCGCCAGAGGCGGAGAGTGGGAATGTAGGTACTCGAGAGCCTGAAGTCCTTGAAAAAGAATTTGGAGGGTCTCTTCTTCGGTGATGAAATCTTGGCAGGCTAAGCTTACAAGGATGCTTTTAAACCTCAGCCAACGCTAGTGTATAATACCGGAGGGGGTGCAGCCACATACCATGATTAGTAAGGGATTCACATACTAATTGCGGAACGCGCCTGCCTCCTCCCTGCCTCCTTCTCCATACCTCGCTGTCGCCGATTCCACCCCCTACACTTATACTTCGTGCTGAAAAAACGCGCTGTCTCGTGATCATGACGTCTCAAGAGCTTGTTGTTCGCCAGCCTCCTCAGTATGGCGCGTTCGAGGATACTCAGGAGGAGTTGGAGTGGTATGGTAGCAACCCCGAGGGTATCGATCGTGACCGTACCCCGGAGGCTATGTATCCAGACGAGGTCCTTGACGTCGCTTGGAAGGAGGAAGACGATGACGACGATAGTGAGGGCCAATGGAGCAGGCCTATATACTCTGACGCGTCTAGATCACCGTCCCTAAAGCCTTCTTCCTCCCTCCACCTACCTCCCTCCCTCCACCCTCCCTCACGAAAGCGAAAGGCCTCCGAGGATGATGATGATGATGTTGTCGCCTCCCGGAAGGGTAGTAAGAGGAGTAAGCCGGTCCCAGTTATGTCCTCGGAGGCCGCATCAACAATACTGAAATTACCTCCTCACACTCCCGAGACCCGTCAGGCTGTGTTCGCGTTGACTACGCCCGTGTTATGGACCGCAGAAGAGTTCCATGCGTATTGGCCCTTAGTAGACAATTTGTGGGTTTGTAACAAGCCCAACAACGCGATTACTGGTAAAGGCACGCAGTCGTCCTACTGGTAGTGTCGTCTATACAAAGGAGAGACTGTTAGCGAGACCCATGGGCAAAGGAATAAGCAGTTGCGAAATGTACCTCCTTGTGGTATGAAGCTGAAAATGGTGAAAAAATTCAGCCAGATCCCGCTAAGCCTCAATGGCGAATTATCCTGCACGTGCGTGTTTTATCGGTAATACCAGTTACCATACTCCCACCTCTGGCAATTTAATCTCATGAGTAATGCCTTCGCGGAGGCCGATTGGAAGAGGTGGGCCTACATGTTCGAAGAGGGTGGCTTTGAGATCTACGAGAGTACTACCAAAGAATACGTCACTAAGGATATCTACGATGAACCCGATAGCCCAAGTAAGTACATGCTGGACGTTCGTGAGGTGCTCGATAAGATTAAGACGAAATTCTATGATTTATAAGCCGGTACTGTGGACTGGGAGGACGATGTGAGGGAGCGGATTTCCGCTCAGTGGGTAGCTATGCTACGCCAAATGACGGGCCCAATTCGTCAACAGGGTGTTGAGGAGGCCCTGAAAGAGCTTACCGATAATGGGTTTGATATTGCTAAGCTGAGGAGACGCGACGTGGATAGCGACGACGAGTAGATATCCACTTAATAAACCCCTTGGCGACAGCGAGGTCTCCCCTGTACTCCTATAGTAGCATGCGAACCCCGCTGGATCTCCTATACAAACTCCGCCCGGGGCGACAAATATATAGGCGGTCTTCTATGGCCCACATGGAGGCCCTCTCCGCTCCGCCAGAGGCGACAGCATAGTCCCCCAGTAGCCTGCGGACCCCGCTGCATCTCCCATACAAATTCCGCCCGGGCCACCAATCATGTAGGCGGTCTACTATAGAGCGATCTCCGCTCCACTGGAGGCGACAGCGAGGTAGTCGCGACGGTGACAGTAAGAGGAGCAAGTGCGATGGTGATGTCACCTTATTTACGTGTGGCTACCATCTAGCTCGCTCAGCCACCCGTATTCAACGCTAATGGTATTTTTCTTAGCATTGGCTGAGGTTTAAAAGCATCCGCTTACAAGAGGCAGATATTCCATCTCCCGCTTAGGAACGCCCCTCGCGAAGACTGCATTAGTCCAACACGTCTAGGACCCACATGAAGCTTTGGTGACATGAGTTCTGGGAGAAAAGAATTTTTGTTTGACATTTTATGGTCAAGCTGCACCGGAAAGGGCGGTAAACGAGGACACGCGCGTCTTCTTCATAACATCCATCTTGTGCAAGAAGTTGACACCGGCGACAGTGCAGTTGCCACAGCGCGCAGACCAAGGATCCCCTCCTTCGAACACACTACCCTAAAGAACTACCACGCCATCAAGCTCGCCATCACAGAGCTCAGCGACAGCTAATCAGTCTTTACAACCGCACTTGATAAGTCCGACCGTTTCGATATGGTGGTCAACAATGCAGAGAACAGTAGACATTTTGAAGAGCTATCAGATAGCTAGATCAGGACACAAGCGGAAGTCAATTTCTTCGGCTTGATCAATACTACGAGAGTGGATATAGAGGCCACACCCAGCGCTACCCAGCGCATGACCACATGAGTGCCGAAGAAGCAATAGCGAAGCGGAATGGGAGCAAGCTGGGGATCCAATCAAGGGTGTAAATGCAAGATATTAGTTGGCGGTCTCGAAGGAGCCGCCGTTGGAGTTGATTGCGGTGATAGATACATATAAGGCAATTGTGGCGAAGATTGAGGTGTAGATCGAGGTGTATCGTTTTGCTGCCAGCTCGGACTTCTCATTTCCACGTGATATTGATGCAGGGCTGTTGTGATGAAAAATGGAAACCAAGTCTGGTGTCCAGCCTTCGATAGCCTCGATAGTCGAACGGGCACCTGCAGCCTTTAAGGCCTCTATGGTACTAACAGATCCGTTTTTAGCAGCCCAATGCAAAGAGGTCCAGCCATCTCGATTAGATGTTGAATCAAATAGGTGATGAATGTAAGATCAGCCCTGGCATTTGGCAGGATGATTGCTATTGCGATGGCTGCTTTTTGGTGAGCTTCAACCTCAATAATCTTCTAAATTTATTCGTCTAATATAAATAGGACATACATGGTGTGCGCTACAAGTGTTTGGATTGCCCAAATTTTGACTACTGTTTCAAATGCAAAAACTCATCAGATCAGACGCATGTTGGTCACAGGTTTGAGAAATCGGAACGAGACAGAGGGTCGAACTATACTGATATGGGGAATGGGAGCTATTTGAGTGCGGATGGGAGGGCGTTGAATCTTGCGATTCCGTTGGGATACTAGACACGTAGTAATGAACCGCTCATTCTAGACGATGAAAGAAGTGCGTATCAATCAAAATGGTAATCAAGTAGCAGTTCTCTTATTCTTATGAGAGCGTAATTATGGAGAATTGTCCAGAATGATTTTCAATTCTCCTATACATGCAAGTATTCAGACTCGCGCGAGAACAGATAGGCGCTCTACTGTAATCCACGTGGTATTGACGGTAGATATGGAGCATCGATGACCGTTTTAGTAATTTGTTTTCTCTCCTGTTGCTAGTACATACATAGGTTCCTGGACTCCTCAAGCTCACACGCGTGACTGCTTAGTCTGGCCACAAGACCGACTTCTTAAGATACCGGAGCGATTAGAGGCCATGCTATACGAAAGACTCGTGGTCCTCGATTATACTTGATGCCTGCATATACGGATTAGCTCATTCACTGAGTCTGATCTAAGATTTGAGAAATTACCGGGTCCCAATGTGACGAAAACTCATGACGAACCTTGATTCGTTTTCCATTGCTCGAAGCTTGCAGTGGCCATTCGTCTTCATCTTGGTTCTGCAGGTTTCTGCAATCATGTAGACTCTCTCTTCGATCTCCCTCGATGAAGGTCCTCATACCTGTCAAAGTTGCTCGGGGAATTGGTGGCAGCTCGATGTTCGGAGACTTTCTTGCAGACTTGGCGGTCAAGAGAACTTTGATGCCAGGATACCAGGATCTCCTACTTGACGACTGATTGCGTACGTGCTGGACATAGATGGAACGAAAAGCTGTTAAGCACGCCATGATTATGGCGAGACAGCATTCCATGAATTGCCAGTAGACCTGCCAGACAATGTCAATCGTGCGCTGGCCAGGCACATGTATGCCGGCGGATTTAGTAATCACAACGCCGATCATCACGACGGATAGACACATGAAGAGACCAAGTAGGAACTTCCTGCGCTGCTTGAGCTGGACTTTTCTGAGAACAAAGATTGGTATGGACATGACTAAATGGAGGATTTAGCTTTATGTCATCGAGATACCTCTCGTAGGCGCTATACTAGCCAGATCTGTGCTTGCGTCCAACCCCGCCAGAACAGCATAAAAAACTGTGCTCTTCGTAGTATTATCATTGGCGCATTGTACTAGCAGAGTTATCAGTAATTGTTCGATGATACCGTAAAATTTTCTATACAAGCTCTGTCATCATAATAAGGACACGAAGCAAGGACACCCACGGTACCGCCAAGCCAAGTAATTGTCGTCACTGTAACGACATCTGTAAGTGTTTGAGGTTAGCTTTGAGGTTGGAAGGCAGATTTGGACTGCTGAGAAGCGTTGAATGATCATATGATACCAAAAGAATATCTTGCGGTTGAGGCGTGTGTTCAGTGGAGGAAATATCGGCTCTGAAAGGTTGCTTACAGCGCCAGTATACTTCCATTGCATGAATTCGGTGAATCAGAACTTTGAAAAAGAGGAGGTAACTGAATTTGATGGCAAACTCAATGTTCCAGGAGAAGACAACGAATATGTTGCTCAGTCGATGCCATTTCAATGTCGCTACCTCGATCTCTGACAGACCAGGATTGAGACGGCCCTCGTTAGACGCTTGAAGCAAGTACATGGGGTCCACAAAATTGACCAGTAGTCCCAGGCAGACGGAGGCGAGCAGAATCGCGAACACCAGTAAACCATCGTCGAGGGACAGGTGCTTTTGGAAGTTTATTCTTAAAATTGTACGGGTGACTGTAGAGATGGCAGCAAGAGAGAAGATCGTAATGGCGGAGATCTAGCGAAAATGTTAGCCTGAAAGTATCTGATGCAAGCAACAGCCGATGGAGTCTAATGACCAAAAGGACACCTTTAGGGATCCTAGCAGTCTGCTCGTGCGAATCCATCTTAGATGTGTTTAGATCAACTTAGTGTTCTAGCGATTGATTATAGGGCGTCTAATAAAAGTGCGTCAAAGAGTCCGGGTCCTACTTGAAGGTCGAGGAATTGCTAGGTCGCTAGTCAAAGAATCCTCACAGATTCCCGGTAAGCACTCGATACGAGTAGAAAATTTGCAACGCATAATGATCCTAGGCTTTCATGTCAATGTGCCAACTGCCAAGTGGTCCACTGAATCCTGACGACCGACCCTTGCGCCGCGAGAGCGCAGGTGACCGCCTACCTTGGCTCTGAAGATGACCGTGAGAAAGGAGCTGCTGAAGGTTGAATTGAGGTGGGGTAAGACGAAAGCAGCCGTAGCCACAAATGCATCAGGGTGCTTATGGTTGCCCCGCTGACTTCTGCGACAGAACATTTTGCCCCGTGATGCGATGGGACAAGGCTCCTAGGAGCGGTCTGAAGGAGTATTACTGCATGAAAGCCCGGCATGGTGCATGGGCATAACCCGGGCTATGGTCATTGATCACGGATGATTTAGACTTGGGGCGAGTCGTTCCGCCGCTGTAGCCATTCTAGTTGCTTACGTGCAGCAGCTGAATGATTAGTGCATTTCTTGTTGAATAATTCGGTAATTAGCTTGCGGTCAATGCGGAGCCACTAACCGAGAAAGGTCCATGGATCCGGCCATGGAATGTATGCGCAGGCCTACTATTCGTGGTCATGCAAGGGGTAGTCTTCTTATGGAGTCTACATAACTGGCCTACACCCACCTGTGTAGATGTTTTCTTTTCATGCTTTCTTGCACTCATTATTCGTGTATCGTACTTCCTAAATAGGAATAGTGCCGAGGAATTAGCCCTAGCCCTAAGCTAATAGACATTCGTTCTCCCGTATTTACTCGTCATAATACAACATTTCTGCCGATCCTCTCTCTACACTACCAAAATCCTTGCAGCAATGTCTTTCCAGCTTCTAATCATGAAGATCACCGCTCACGCATCACTTTGAAACAGTGGAATATGACAGGTGGATATGACTATGGCTTGCATGAGACACAATGCGAACATGCAATGCCGACTGGAAGTCACCCATAAGTAGAAGGTAGCCTTACGGCGATCAAGCGGCTCGCATACAGAATGGCAAGGGGTATGCATCCCAGAAACCAGCGGATCGCCTGCACTACGCCATACGGAATTGCAAGCCCCGCTGCATACTCAGCATATGCCTGCTCTCACCCCTGCCGAACTTTTCTTCACCCCTAGAGAGTTGAAACCCGGCAAAGCGCCACGACGTATTATTACCGCTGTGAAATCAATTTTTGGGGGCGAATTCGAGACCCTGGTAGCCCTTTTGCTTGATTACATTGATTTATGCACCCACACGGGGAAGGAGTTTTGGATTCTTTTCATAGGCCAATCTTCCGAGGTAGCCTTGATTCCTCTGCCTGTTGTGAAATGGGCGCCATCAAGATATGGGACCGAAAGAAAACGGTACCGTTCGTTCCGTTGCTTATATCTTGCAAAGCGCTCTATGCTGTGAGACTGCATTACCTTTTCGATACTACTCTATGTTGTAATCGGAGGATCCGCAAGCACAAAAACCCATGGCAAGTCCAAGTTCTGTGAGTGACCCAAAGGGTCTCACTGCGGAGTTGTGTGACTGGGCCATCAATCTCGAATTGTCGCAAGTGCCCCAGGACATACAACACCGTGCCAAACTTCTTATCCTCGACGGCCTCGGATGTGGAATAGTGGGAGCTCGCCTCCCATGGTCTGAGAAAGCTGCTAAAGCGATCATCGAACTTGAACCTCGAGGCTCTTGCTCCATATTTGGCTGGGAGAAAAAGTTGAGTGGTCCAGCTGCAGCCCTTTTGAACAGTACCTTCATTCAAGCCTTTGAACTTGACGATTGGCACCCCCATTCTCCTCTCCACAGCGCTGCTCTCCTCCTTCCCGCCCTTTTGGCCGCAGTCGAGCACACAGATGAATCATACGGCACTTCAACATCGGGTGACTCATTTCTTATGGCCATGATTGTCGGACTCGAAGTCGGGCCTCGGATTGGTCTAGGCCTTGGTGGGGGCGAGATACTCTCACGCGGCTGGCACAGTGGAGCAGTATTCGGTGGTCCTGCTGTAGCTGTAGCTGTATCGAAGCTGCTTGCTCTTTCTCCTCGACGTATGGAGTGGGCGCTGGGCCATGCATGTACCCAGTCGGGCGGTCTCATGTCAGCGCAGTTCGAAAGCATGGCGAAGAGGTAAGCTCTTCCAATTTTCTTGATGCATACAATACATACTCAACGATATTACAGGATGCAACATGGCTTCGCTGCGCGGAATGGCCTTCTCGCCGCATTCCTTGCTCGCGCGGACTATAAGGGCATCGAACGTGTGCTCGAGCGCCCCTACGGTGGCTTTTTTGGCACTTTTTCTCCGGATTCGAAAGCCAGCTCACCTATCGATACCAAATCAGTCTTTGCTAGCCTTGGGATAGAATGGGAGATCAACAATATTCTAGTCAAACCCTATGCGTTGATGGCAGCTTTGCATGCACCTGTCGAGTGCGTGAGGAATCTTCAAAGGCAGCACAAAACCATGTTCCAGAAGTTGGGGAATATCAAAAGCATCAAAATTGAGATGGGGGACGAGGCACATAAACATGGAGGTTGGGAATTAGAGACCAGGATGTTGGAAGTGACTGGTGCACAGATGAGTGCGGCTTATGCTGTTGCCGTGCAGCTCGTTGATTCGGAAGTATTGCCGACAAGCTTTGCGCCTGACAAGTTGAATCGAGAAATTCTTCATGAATTGATTAGGAAGACACTATGTGTACACCAAGCCGAATACGATCACAGCCTTGAAACAAGGATCACAGTGCAATTCCTAGATCATGCGGACGTGGTAGAGGTGGTCAAGATGCCTAGGGGCGTGCAGCCGAGACTAAACGATGAAGAGATCAAGGACAAATGGAAGGTTTCGATGGCGGTTTTGCTAGACGAAGAGCGGAGACAAAAGATTTTGAAAGATGTGATGAATATCGAAGAGCTGGGCAGCCTTGACCACCTACTTCGTAGATTGGGAAAGGATGTCGGGTCCATTTTGGAATAGTGTCTGGTTGGGGAATTTGTCCCACTCTATAAACGATACGGACAGGCTATGGATGAAGAATGCCAATCATAACTCCAATTTCTCGATTCAAGTCAAGTTGCGCTCGAACGTCCCAACCCACAGTCCCCACGCTACCACTTTGCCTCAAAAAGCCCTTTCCATTTCAGCCCTTGTTGGCATCGGGCTCAGCGTGCCCTCGTCCAACGTCGACCGTAAGCCCACTGCCTGGACCATATACGTATGCGGGCCACGACCAAGCACGGGATTCAGACCGCCCCATATACTCTTCATCCTGTTGCGACCGAATCTAAATCCCCTTCGCAGCAAGTTGCCCTCGTCTACGACAGGATCAAAGTCTTCAGGCGATAGTGCTGTTTTGTCGCGAGGGTTGGCGGAGTATATCCCGTGTAAGACGGGCGCTGGTAGAGGCGCATCGGGGTCTTCGACAACGAGCATGTATGAGGCAATGAGGTGCTCTACCGGGCTGTCTCTTCCGTCTGATCTCATCATGTGCCACTGAATTTGTGGGAATCGATTTGCTCCCATTGACGTATGGCACTTTTGAAGGTCCGTATCGCATTCTGGCGAGGTGACAACGATGGTGGGCTCTGCTTGATCTCTGAAGGCTTGGGTTTTTGGTGAAAAGTTTGGCGTCACGGTGACGAACCGAGCCTAGAGATCGACCGATTAGGTGCTCGATTTTCTCGCTGATAGAAAACACGGCTGAGGTGTGGGTTGCGGTGGCTAAGAAGTGAAGCAACTCCCTCTTTCAATGGCCACTGTAAGGCTGTAGGCGCGTTGTCAGGCTGCATGTATCATCAGCCTTGGAACTCGTTGTGTCGGGTAATCACGGCGTCGAAGGTAAGTTTTTGCAGCGTTTGCATTCGATCCAGAATACTTATGGAATCAGTACAAGTATCCTCTGGCACAATGTCTCTAATAGATAATATGAATGGCTAATAAGTGGCATTGAAGTCTAGATATTCCTTGCACGACGTTCTACAGAGAAATCCCACTCAATGATGCAACGCAACACTTCTTGTCCCTATTCCCCAGTCCATCTATCCTATGCGAATCTTTGCTGTCTACGTATTACCTAACATTGGGTTCAACATAAACTTGTTGCGGACGCCAAAGTCGAGGTTGCTGTTCGACTTGGTGTAGAATATCAGCTCTGCTTTGAGAGAGAGATATGTTGACCTACTCATAGTCTCACGCCAGTGTGCCATCACTCCCGGCATTCTCGATAGCATAGCCAGGGCAGCAATTATCTCGGGTTCGAATCCGCTATGGGTTTGCAGTGTGAGCAGTCATTCTGGATCTTGCTACTGGAGAGAGGATATCACAGGCTTACAGAGCGGTATACACGAAGCATCCGTACAAGTCGGCATTTGTCTTCAAATTTCGAGACGTGAAATAGTGATCTTGAGAAGCAATTCTGTCAACCTCCATGGCGACAACAAGTAACGGATTATGAGCAGTCTCATCGCGAAGTTCGTCCAGCATGGCCCTAATGAACTTGACTCGAGGGTCCACGGTTTTATAGATCCGATGACCATAGCCGAAAAGTCGATATCTCTTAGCTTTTATATCGGAGATCATCGCAGGGACCTTGTCTGGCGTCCCCAAGCGCGCAAAAGCCTTGTATGCAAGGTCAAGGGCACCGGCATGAAGTGGACCATTGCCCGAGGCAATAAATGCTGAACAGCACGAGATAGGATCCGCGAGCGTTGAGGCGACATGAAGGAAGGCCGCTGTTGAGTTTGTCATTTCGTGATCGCAATACAGTACCCAGAGGCTTTCGAGGATTCCGACGACTTTGGGACTTGGCATCTTGGTACCATCTTCCACAAATCCCATCATAATTAGTACATTGTCGATGAACGGTTTCTCAAGGACAGGTGGGGTAAAGAGCCTGTTATGCTGATGGCAATAGACGAGCGCGATAATAGCGGCCATAGAGGATATTGTGCGAACAATAGCTTTGTCCACAACATCAACCTTGCCCGGATAGAGAGTCGCATCTCCAACTTCTGTCGGAATACTACTGGGATCCGAAGCGGCATATGCAGCTAAACCAGCAAGCACCATGGAGAAAGGGGGTGCTTCGGGCCTATACCAATTCATAAGTGATTTTCTCCTGATCTGGACTCATTCGAGGGCCTTACGGAAATCCCCCGATAGTTTCTAGAACGACAGATGGAGGTTGAAGAGATTTTACAAGAGCCATGCGGAAATTCTCTCTCTCGACTACACTAGGTAGGTGACCCCAGATTAGAAGGTGAGCCACTTCCTCGAAACTGTGTTTGTCAAACAGATCATCGATTGACTGTTCTCTGTAATGGATGGTACCCTTGATTCCATCCCTACAACAAGGGCCAATCATCAGATTCTTTTATGATTTGGCGAGCGAAGTGCAACTAGTCACTTACACGAACGTGATCCTAGACTTCATCACAGCTGTATTTTGAAAGCCGGGATCCAGGACCCGAAGGCTACTCCTCATACGATCCGCCAAATTGTATCCAGTTCCACCATTCACAGCCTGAAGATCTGTAGCATGGATGGCGTTGTCAGAGATTGCTAGCTGATAGTGGTTGCCGGTGCGGTGATCGATCACCTCGAGCGTACCCGAGGGCGATTCGGAAGTCCTGTGGTAGATATGTTGCTGTGGCCAGGCGATAAGGTCTTTGAGAAATGCGTAAAGCTTGAAGACAACATGGTTCTGCGAAAGAAACATATCAACATTGATTGCTTGGCCTCGCCTGCCCACTGTGGAGAAAATGACAAGAGGTTCTGACGGATATCGATATAAGAGTGATGGCTCTGAATGAACGGGAAAGGATTTGCTGGGTTTAGTAGCATGATAGACAGCTAAGAGCCCTCACCAGGAGCCTCGCTGTACACAAGGCTACTAATTGAAGTCATCAACAAGTTTGCTGTTCTCTCGGTTATTGCGGCGCAGGATGATTCTCGTCCGTTCCCGTGCATCAGCCAGAGCCTGGTGGCGAGATACTTGAGGCGGTCAGCCGATTTAACCCAAAGAGCGTTTCATGCTAGAGTCGGGCATTGTAGGAAGGATTGTAGGAAGGCGAGTTGCATCGTGTACTAGTACCAGACGCATAATGCAATAGCCGCTCGAATGGCTCATTGGATATTCGGGAGCCAGGTGACATCGTATGACACGGCTTTTTTGGAGAATACATTGATAGACATTCGCTACTTCCATGCAGACTCTCAGCTTTGCAGTCAGCATGCATGCTCCTTCATCCTTGTCTTTTGTTTTCGGCATTATAATAATACAGTTATTTAAATTTATGTTACAATACAGTACGACATTAGAAAGAGCTTCGCTTGCCACTGAAGTATGAGAAGCTCAACTTCAATCTTCTCCGGTCACACTCACACGAATATGGCTTTGACCTCCGTAAGCAGAGAATTCTACGAATTTTACGACCAAGTGCTCATAGATATTACCACATACGTCTTCCATTACCAGATTGACAGCCCCAAAGCTTGGGCGCGCGGTCGACTCGCGTTGCTTGATGCTTTGGGCTGCGCCCTCGAGACTCTACACAGTAGTCCTGAATGCGCATCCATCATCGGCCCAACGGTTCCAAACACCACGTTACCCAATGGATTCAGACTGCCAGGTACCTCATACCAATTGGACCCTGTCAAAGGTGCTTTCGATCTGGGGTCGCTCATCCGCTACCTGGATCACAACGACGCCTACCCTGGAGCCGAATGGGGTCACCCTTCGGACAATCTTGGATCGCTAATTGCAGTGGCCGATTGGATCAGTCGTAGCATCGCTGCAAATGGAGAACTTCTTGGAAGTGTCACCGGATATGCCATCAACACTCCAGGCCCCAAGATGACAATCCGCACGCTCCTCGAGGCTCTGATCAAAGTATACGAAATCCAAGGCGGCCTCCAAGAGCTGAATTCCTTTAATGCCGTCGGCCTTGACCATACTATTTTAGTCAAAGTCGCCTCCACCGCGCTCGTGTCTTGGTTCCTGGGCTGCTCGCAAGCTCAAACCCTAGCGGCGCTCTCGCAAGTGTTCCAGGATGGTCATCCATTACGTACGTTTCGTCACTCTCCAAATGTGGGGCCTAGAAAAGGCTGGGCCACGGGCGATGCGTGTATACGTGCGGTCCAAATGGCGATGCTTTCGGCCAAAGATCAACCGGGGGCACCGACCGTTCTAACTGATTCGAAATGGGGATTTCACTCTCGGCTTTTCAAGGGCAAAGAGTTCGTATTTCGACGGCAGTATACGTCTTGGGTAATTCAGAATGTCGGCTTCAAGTTGATACCCGCGGAAGGTCACGCTATTTCCGCGGTGCAAGCAACCTTACGAGTGGTCGAGATGCTAAAAGAAAAAGATCTCAGCGCCGAGACAGACGTCGAAGAAATCAAGATCCGCACCCAGGCCCTGCTTGCACGATCATCAACAAAGCCGGTCCCTTAAGGAACGCGGCGGACCGCGATCATTGTCTGCAATACATCGTTGCGGTTATCCTACTCAAGGGAGAAGTCATCGAGACAAAAGATTACACGAATGACTCGCCGTGGGCCTCTGATCCGCGCGTAGATGACTTGCGCGCGAAGATCCAAATGGTGAGAGATGAGCAATTCACGAGGGATTACTACGATCCGGAAAAACGGACTTGCTCCAACGCCGTCCAGATCGGGCTCAAAGGTGGCTCCAAGTTGGATGAAGTCGTGATCGAGTATCCAATCGGACATCCTGACAGGCTGAATACGCTGGAGGAGCTGGGGCGGAAGTTTAGAAAAAATGCACGAGTCGTTCTTCGCGATGAGTGTATTGACGAGGTGCTAGCAGCAGTTGAGAAGGACGACGCGTTGGTCCACGACTTCGTGGATCTTTTCCAGACTCAGTCATCACATTAAGCAGTAGTATTAGTACAGAGTGATGGCAATAAGTTCCTCAATTTCTATGACATCCTTCTATCCTCAGAGGCTTGTTCTAGCAGACTAAGTGAAATATACCTGTCACACTGTTTGCTTTTTCGCATGACGATCAGTGATTAAAGGGCGAGATTGATAGCAGTGACTGCAGTCATCAAATCTGCTAGTGCGAAAAACGAAGACATCGAAAGCCTTTTGCTTGTTTGTCCTCGTCTTCAGTTGCGATTTGAATAAACGTCCTGTCCAATTTCATCATCCTAATGCTATAGTCATTCTACTCTAGGATGAGGGCTTGGCAGCAAGTGTTCGCACATAAGCTAAAAAGCTTCGCAGCGTTGAAGGACGTGGCGTAAAGGATGTGCATGATTCACTTGGGAATGCTTGCCCGCAACCGAGCCCCAAACAAGAATAGAACTGTTGGGATGGGTAGCATAGCAATGCAAACAAAAGCTATCACCATAGTACCCCTTAGTTGTAGCCAAAGTCAGTCAAGGAGATCTTGAACGAGAGAGCTGGGATGGGAGGCGACAACTCACCAAGCGTAACCTAAGGCCTTGTACAGCTGAAATCCCGTGACGGAGAAAACGCACGATGTTGTGCATCGGGCTACAATCACTGCAGCAAGAACACTCGCGCCGTACTCTTCGTATACATCCACCACATATGTTTGGATGGAAACATAGGCCATTAGCATACCAGTGGAGAAGATGACTACTCCAAGCAATGGCAACACCCAATGCACTTCCTTTTCTGCTGTCCAGCCAAAGACTATAAGACCCACTGGGACCAAGGCCATCCCGATCTGCAAGAATGGCATACGGTTCTCGGGCTTAGCTTCGTCTGAACCGGTCTTGTGGAGGTGACGCTGTTGCATGAAAGCGTAAGATTGATTAGAATATCTCGCGCAAATGAAGGTTCCAAAGATGGTGCCAAGGCCGGAACTGAGGTACGCAAGACCCGTAAGGCCATTCTGCCAGCGGTAAGAGAATAAGCCATAAACCCGTTCAGGCCCATAGAGCAGAGGTATTGTGACAAGCTGCAGGTATAAGATGCCATAAACACTAATAAGTAAGCCTCGACCGAGAAGGGTAACTTCACGGGATGGAATTGCTACTTACAGTGCCATGTATAAACTCATACACGTACATATGGGTGAGAAGAAAAGCAACTGGAAAGGCCGTTTGATGTTGCAGCTGAACACGGACCGTAAGAAGCTTAACTTGCGTTCATCAGATACGCCAGTAGGCCTCCCGGCTCTCTTTGCCTTTGCAAGCAACAAAAAAGGCCCATATGTCTCTCTGAGTAGCACTGAAGATGACACTACCGTTAGTCCAGACGCTATGACAATAATCCATAGGAGCCATCTCCAGCCACGAGTGCGATCAATAATAAAGGCTCCAACCAGTGGGCCTACTACTGGACCAGCAGTAGGTCCCAAAGCATAGAGCGATTGAGCCTTGCCTCGCTCTTGTCGCACGAACATATCACCAATAGACGCCCCCCCAAGAGTTGGTCCAGCAGAGCCACAAGTACCGGCTAAAAACCGCAAGATCGAGAGTGCGACGATGTTTGGCGCAAGAGCACAGCCAACGTTGAATATTGTAAACAGCAAGAAGCTGATAAGATATACGATGCGTCTTCCGCGCATCTCAGACAAAGGGGCAAGGTACAATGGTCCCAGACCTAGGCCTAAGACGTAGGTGCCTACTGGAAGGGCAGGCGTGTATACGTTGGTGAGGTGGAAGTCTGCTGCGATTGACTGGGTTGCCACTGCCAAAATGGTCGAAGACATAGGTGAGAGGAAGGCCTGAAAGCTGATGAGGAACACATTTATCCATTTGCGACGGGCTTCCCAATTGAGTGGATTTGTAGGATCTTGGGGACCATCCCATGTCTACCAAAGAGTCAGCTTGGGTTTTGATTTTGGTACATAAGAAGTGAGATGGGACCATCGTAGGACCCGGCGTATCTTGCCCACCAATATCGCTGTCTTCCTTATCCGCACCCTTTGACGTGTGGATCGGTAGTAGGTTCTGAGGAGCACTCATGATGATGTCTGGCTGGATCCAAATTGAAAGACGATGCAAAGAAATCTGATGTAACAGGTCGCCGCTCACGCGATAGCAGGGTATCTGAGGAAATAGGCAGAATGCCATATAGCCTTGGCACGCTAGTACATGCATTTCGCCGGAGATAGACTATCTCCTCAACAGCCACATGAGCCGATGAGACTTCCCTGACGGATCAGGTGTGGAACTCTGCATATTGTATCCACACAGTATCCGCATAGACGAGCGGAGAGTGGTGGGGCAAGACTTCTTGAGTCGCAAGCGATTGATCGCCTTGTTGCCTTGTTTTTTTTTTTCCGTTTTTTTCCGTTTTTTTTTGAAAAAGAGTGATGAATAGAACCGAACCAATGACAGAGACGAGCATTGCTGGCATGAAGACGCTGAGACCGGTGTGTCGGGATTGTCTGAGTGTGCTTCATCACAACGATAACGAACAGTTGAGAGTTACGGTCCTATCAGGTTTTGCCCGAGCCTCATCTCCGTGATGGTGAGATTTTAGCGCATTCTGGCCGGACGACGGATGCCTTCCCCCAAGGTGCCGAAGGTGGGGAGCCGGTGTTAATCCGTAGGCCGCAAGTATGTTAAGTACTTACGCTGTACAGCAGAATGAGCGTTTCATGTCAGTCATGATTGATCATGCGAGAACAAGGCGCGAGATGCATTTATCTTGCATAAGCTCAAAGCTCAAGGCTCAGAATGGTGATGAGCAACCTCATAAAGTATGCATTATGCAGATCAATGGAATTCCTTTCCTGGCCTTCTAGCCAAAGCTGCAACAAGGTGCAGGCTGCACATTGAGAGGCACCCATCTTGCCAAAAGCAGTCGTCAGGCTTAAGACACTGAAGTTTACACAAAAAAAAAAGAGACTCACTGCGCATGTTTCATTTTCAGCCTTCCTGCTTGCCCATAGTCATGTTGCTGATCTCGGGCGCTCTTGTGTAGATGCCGATATACGCCATGGCACGATGCAACCCTCGCGTCAGCCGAATATGTACTGCACCTTTTTTCTCCATTCTCTACAACGATTCTGCTATCTTTAATCATCTTCCCTCATCATATTCAAAACTCATACTGCGAGTTGTGGTCACAGCTATCCTTCTCTAACACCAAAGCAAGACTCTCAACTGCGAAATGGCAACCTCAGTGCTTCTGGGCCTCCCGCCTGTCACTCATGACGACAAGCTGATCTACAAGGCTCTTCTGGAGACGAGTCCCCTGCTGTCAAAGGTGAATCCACCTCCGCCAGGCGCACCTCACGAGAACAAAGCCCCTAGGGCGATCATTGGGACGTTTTTCGCACTTGCATTTGCATCAATTATTACCTGCACCCGTCTCTGGGTTCGCAAGTACCGCACGCATGCTTTCGGTGCCGATGATATGGTCATCATCCCTGCCGCAATTGGCTGTGTGACATATTGAAGCATCAATATCGCCACAGAGGCAAAAGGCTGCCTCGGAGAACACGTTTACGATGGCACATATCAGGAACTTCGATGGTTCTACGAAGTCAGTAAACCATCTTGAGCTGTCTTACAGATTTCAATTTTGCTGATAGTCTGTCTTTATAAAGTTGGCGCATTGCACCTTCCCCGTTTGGAACATTACCGTATTCACAATCAAAATATCCATCACATTAGCAAACCCAAGGATCACTGGGATGACCTCTAAAAGATGGCAGGTCGCGCACTGAATTTATCTTGCCATCCTCTTCTGCCTGCTGCCGATATGTGTACTCAGCAACATCTTTGCGTGCTCGCCCATTCCAACTTACTTTACCTTGCAATCTATTGCCGAAGTTTCAGACCCTCATTCTATCAGATGTCTAGATCAGAAGGCCTTGGGCTTCGCCACCCGAGCGTTACGTATCATTACCGACCGGTTCCTACTCCCGGTGCCTCTGATAACGTTTGGTGAGGGTAGGAAAGTCGTCATTGCGGCAGATGCTTCTTGTGTTGAGTGAGGGAGAGAAGGCAGGTCAGAGAAGTCCGGAGAGTATTGATTGTGGTGAATGAAGGGGAGAGAACAGGTCAAAATGTGGGAGGTTTCGGTCCAAGTGATGAGAAGAGAAAAGTGAGCAGGCCTGAAAAGCTGAAAAAAGGCTGAAGATTTCTATATAGAAGTGAGGATGAAACCGAAGCAGGACACGGTATCCGTGATATTTAGAGGATAGATCGATGGGATATGGAAAGGGAATAATTGATGGGTGGTAATGAAATGTAGAGTATGTAGGGGTGGATTTATTGGAAAGTCGAAAGGGTAGGCAGGAGGAAAATGAAGAAGTAAACGCGCAACGTAGCTTTAGATAGCTATCTTTAGCAATTTTGCACCAATGAGATCTGCATTAAATTTATTTCCGCATAATTCGTGGACCTTCAATGACTCACCGCAAACTTTTTCAACCAAAGATCTAGCACAATCATTATGGTGCTTCGCTTTACTCTGAGGCGGAAATAAGATTATCATAGCAGATAGGTCTAGATTGACAGGTACTCCCTCCGTTACAATACTGGCACATCACATACGCTTTTCCCTTTCCTCGATCAGGTTTGACCTGATGGTTGATGTCGTCGGTGGGGCTCCGAGCGCGGAGAAAGACATTCGACGGGGCGTCATATTTTTATGAAAAAGTTTGTTTTAATAAAAGTGGTCATCAGTGAACTGGACGGAAAGTCTGGAGTAGTAATCCCATACGATTTCGGGAAAATGGTTCGTGAAGGTCTATTCGTGCGAACAGGATCGTTGAATCGACCATCGAGCGAACTGCTCAATGCGGTATATACTCCGTAGGCTAGATGAGATCGCTGAGGCCTTTTGGCTATTTCAAGGTGTGATCGATCCTCAATAAAAACAGAGATATCCGTATCATACACGTCCGATTTCTGTATATCAAATGTAGAGGCCATGGTCACGACGGAAAGGTATTACACGCCATGCTGTATTGCTTTCATTTCTGTAGAGTATAAGCAAAATGCCTCGAACTTCTAATAACCACGGATACATGCACTCTGCGCCTCGGTCAGCTCTTTGCATAAGCATCGTGGTACTGTTGTTGAGTATGAAACAGGTAGGCAAGGCAGTAAACGCTGGCTAATGTCTTTGGATGCTCGACTCCTAGCGCCTTCTCTTTTCCTTCCAGCGCTCGTCGGTTCATCTCCTCCGCCGCCAAGGAATCCCTTTGGTTCTGGTATACCAACGGGCGCTGGTGAGCACCGCCATGCAGTATACGACATATTCGTTGGTTGCCGGCAGATACGCCAACACTGCTTAGGCGTGTGTTGGAATTATAGTGGCTTGGCCCCCATGGAACCTATGTGAACTACCGAACACGGTAAGGTGGCCACGTTAGTCCTCAATCGGGTAAAGCGTATAGTGGCCGAATAGTAATACATGTAGTGCGCTTGCCAAGCCACTAGTACAGTGACGGGCTGTAGGGCTGTTTGCCACCTAATCATTTTGTGATCTCACGCAACCGATTTTCTTGTTCGTCACACACCCTACTCTTTTATTACCCTACGCTTCTTGGAACCCCACATAGCAGTGAAGAGGTGGATAGCAAGATAGAAGCAACGTAGAGCCTCCTCTCACCTCTTGAATTTAGCTCCAGTACAACATACATTTCGCTATACAAATATTTGCCTCTTCCCTAATGCTGTACTGGGCGTTGAAGCTCAACATCCAACTCCTGACGCAAAATAGGTTCCTCAAACGGATCTAAAGAATTCGACCGATTCCGTCCCATCGCACTAACATGGAACCGTTTCCTAGTATCTCCATCTGTAAGCCGGGTTCTATTGTGCCTAGAGTTCTGAGACGATAAGTCAAACATGCGTAGTCTTTTAAGTAGAGACGTGCTCGATGAGGAATCCCATGTCTTCAAGCGAAGAAGAAATATATCAAGAATGCCATTCAGAGCTGGGAAGGAGGCGACAACCGTAGCGAAGAAGATGTCAATGCCGTCCCACACGCCAATTGTGGCGATCTGATCTGCACTGCGTTAGAATACAAACATCACTGCTCCTTTGATTCTTGATAATCGAAGGGCTCACATGTAACGTCAGGGCCGAGTCGACTATTTAAAACAAAAGCTACTATACTAGCAACAGTTGAAATAAAGCCGACAGAGAAAATCGACATCAATCGTATTTTTCTTCCAAGCGACATCTTCAGTTGCCAAATGATAATGAGTGGTATGGGGAGCAGAAACCAGTCGGTGAGAATGTGAAGGACTCTTGTTGCCGTATAGACTGCTGAGGCATCTAAGCACTTGATAGTTCGAGGATCAGGGACCTCGGCGATGGCTTGCAACATGAACCCTGTCGCGACAGGCGAGCAGATAAAGGTGTTGATGCAGACCAGTATAAGCAAGGTGGATATGAACATGGCGAGATATATCCAATGCGTAATTTGCCACCTTTTAGAGGTCATGCCTGTTATCCTTCGGTTCTGAAGTACGATGGATATTTTGACTTGAAACACCGTGAAGGCGAAGATGGGGAATGCGCATTGTTCCATCTGTATTATAGGCGTTAATCTTCAGAAAGTGACTGTAGAAAATCGGAACGCGTAGTTGACTAACCACATAGAAATAGCCATACTCTTCATAAGTACAGTTATAGATGTGCTGCCCCAAGCATCCAATACGTTCGGATGTTATACCAAGTGCTAAATATGCCACACAGCCAAAGCAGGCGGGAACGATAGCCATATCATCGAGGCCGAAAGCACGCAAGCGAAACTTTCGGACCAAGAGGCGGGAGCAAGTGATGATCATGATTAAGACGATCGAAATCGATGCACCGGTAAGCAAACTTGAACCAGTGTTCTGGTGAGAGACTTGGGGAAGCATGGATATCTCCTTGAGAAATGATGGCGATGATTCAAGAAGTCCTTTGTACACCAATTTGTCATTTAGAGAAACTGGCTGCTGACCTATAAGCCCCGAAGAAGACATTTTTTACGAGACACACGCTTTCCTTGACGGCTTGGGAGTAGTGCTACTTATCCCAGCGACTGCTTTGAGTGAGATGAAAGAACTGGGGGCAATATCGAAATCAATCGATGAGATTGCGACGAGAGGCAGCAGAAAGGTAAGTCGTGCGAGGAAAAGCGCCCATCAGATATCTGCCAGTTATGAAACTGTGGGGCTAGTGTGGGACCATGATCTGCAGTCAGCTTTGAAGAGCCGGGGCTTCACCCGACGACAGCATTGAGAGCCTTCAGTGAAGAAAGGCTGTGAGGTAGGATTCATGGAACCCTACGTCGCAAGAGTGCAATAATACCTGACAGGATCGCCGGCCTCCTGCATTCTTGCGCTTGATATTACATCTGCGAGTTAGGAGCCGAGAGGCTATGGATGGAGGGAAGCAGGTGAGCGTGGCATCCACTGCAATGAGTGGTTACAGAGGCTTCGCAGGCATGCAGGCTGCGGAGGACTACTGAAGCTAGTCATGCAGTCATTCCAAACCCTACAGTTGAAAAGGTGAAAGATGCTCAATGATAGGCGTGTTTTCATGGGAGATGCAGGACGTCTGACACCTTGTCCTTGTATAATGGCGGTGAAATAATACGTTTCTGTCTAAAGTATTACTCCACCCCAACAAAGTGACTACGTGTAGATCAGTTGAGAAATAATAGCTCAAAGCGGTCGGGAGCGAGGAAGTTGGCGGGCGGCTGGAAGGCGCTAAAATCTCACCAGCCTTATAACTAAGGTATGGTAACTTTGGTAAGGTACTTTTAGGCCACCCTTTAAAACCTAAGGTTACTTGTGATCTAGGTACTGACCTAAACATGAATTGAATCATTTTTGTAGTAAATGTACGAGAGTACATTGAGTTCCAAAAGGGCTTCTCCCCACATGTGGTCCACTGGCTTGTAGCTATTAGCGAACCAATTAGCTCTCAGTAGAAGGTATCACATATCCGCGGGTGGTACCATTGCTACCGCCAAGGAAAACTCTGCGTGTCCTTAGATGCAAAAGCCGAGGTAATGTTTCAAAAGGCCACCTGACGTGAAGCCTCTACTGTGTGTTTATTGCTTTTGCTTCGAGTCCAGCTCTGCGCCAGCCTATCCTTTGGCGCATAACAACTCGCCTATCAAGCTGAGCGAGACCCGCCAATAATGCTTGTCCTACTCTACTGAGAGACAGCTCTCAACATCTGTTGGGCACCAGCGTCCAGGCTATCCCTACCCTTAATTACATTCGTTTCTTGAGCTGCGGAAATGGCAAGCGCACACGGCTGAATATCAAAGGCTGGCTCTAGTAGTGGTGCATTTATCCCACACTGTACAACATGCCCTGGCAGTTTGGCGGATTCCACCGAACAGCGAGATACACTAGGCGCAATCCTTCTGCTGTAGCTCTGTATGCGGACCAGTCCAGAGAGCCCGGGAGTAAGGTCGTCGCCGGCCTTTCTTGCTGTGGTTTACCTGTGCCACAACTGACCATCCCATAATCTCATTCAAGTAAGTACCTCCGCGATCACCACCACTACCTATGTTCCTCGGCATTAGGCATCTCGGGAAGCCAGAAAGTGGCTTATCTGAGAAAGCATCCCCTCTGAATCTGGATTCTATGCTGCCGCTATCAACTTCACGTTGCAGTAATTCTTACATACCATGTCACGGAGCTATGCGCATGACACTCACAATGCAATCATGTTGCGTGTATCTGTCTAACATGAATCATTATCGGCCCTCCTCCTGCATATCCTCTCCACATGTCTCAGGCACTCGGCCTGGTGCCTTCGGCTTTACACGAGGTTCCCTCGTGTCCCTCAACTCTCACCAAGTTGCACTGCATATCTCATGCACCCGCGCCTCGTCTAAAGATGACTCTTTCTCAAAGAATGACGTGCAAAAGATAAGCTGGACCGTGTAAGCCTTGGAAAGATCGAGGGATAAACACCCTTCGAGGACCTTCGAGGACTTTCTCGCTTGCCGAACGCACTCGCAGCATTCTCAGCCTGCCACATCATCACACGGACGTAGTGGCACAGCAGAATATCTAGGAAGTCGTCATATCATGCGCTTTTCCCGTGCCCTAGGGCAAATTTAAGCCTTACAATACCCTGCTTCCACAGGAGGTCATTGCATCATGCGCTACTGCATTCCCCAAGGGCCAGGGGTACCACAGGCTGAAATCGACCCCTAGGATGTCGTCGTATCCTACACTTCTCCTTGCCCCAGGGGCCCATTCTTTGTCTGGAGGTCATGAGAAAGTGGTGCAGATGCTGCTCGACAAAGGGGCTGATGTCAACACGCAAGGTGGATACTATGGCAACGCTCTGCACGCGGCGTCATATCGAGGTGATGAGAGAGTGGTGCAGATGCTGCTCGACAAAGGAGCTGATGTCAGCACCGTGCCTTATCCGGTTCCAGCACCAGATCCTGCTCCGTGTCCTTGAAAACCAATACGTTATTCAAAATGACATTCAACTCGGTCAATTGGTGGATGCAGCTTGGCGGATTTTCATTGTATCTCTTCTCTTGATCCCCAATGTTTGACTGAACCTAAGCAAGCTTGTCCGGCCGCGGCGGTTGTTGATTATATGCTTGGTATGGTTGCAATAGTAATTTTTCGTCGAAGGGATCAGTGCTGCTAATCGCATGGATCGCTGATCTGGAATGGGACTTAGTGGAGAATCTTTAGAGAGCCTAGAGGTTGAGTTGCACTATGCTCTAGGGGATCGCGCAGTCCTACGTTCGCCAGGCACTATCTATTAGGAGAATGTCACAAGTAGGCGGCTTAGTTCCGATGCCTGAATCTCTAGTTAGGAGTCTCCACTGCGCAAAGACTCTTGGCATCGCAGCAAGTGCCAAGCCACTACGTCCTGTTCATCGACTTCTCCCACTTCACTTGGGCTGCTACTATCTGGGAGATTGAAGATTTTGCTTAGACGCTTTGTTCGACTTGGAAGCTTTGCTGATCACACCAAGAGGATTTTAAAGCTTATTTCTATCTCTATCCAGTCGCACTTTAATTCTGGTGGGCTTGACAATCCCTTTGGCCAGCGAGCTCTACGATCACCTGCGCGAGCTGAGCCTGCCATCAATATTGGGGCTGATCCCGATGGCGGGCCGCGAAAGGCCAGATCGCAGCCCGTCCCGACCCCGTCATCAGTACGAACACATACACATCCACGACCGAGCCCACCTCGGGGATAGCATCAGTGAGTTCGTGCCAGAGATCCCAAAGAGCATAGTGACGGGCGTAACACTGACTGCTTCTGCCAGACAATATTCGTATGGCAGCTGTATTGAGGGATCTATCAGCGGATTAATTAGGTCTCGAATATAATTACCACTACCAGCGCAAAAGTGACGTCGTATGGATTTTTGTTTATTCTTCATATCTGTATGCAGCCGAAGGCTATGACAACCATGAACAGATAATCATGGACATGGAGATCTATGACTGCGCCTTGTGACTGAGAGATTATGAATTAAAAAGCCTGAACGATTCGCGGGCCCAATTGCTCGAAAATCATGGTAACCAATCACATTCTAGGAACGACTATCCTGCAAATCCCTATCCAGAACCTGGAGCAACTACAACCGCCTTTCCTCTATTATCGCCCCGCTGGCTTTCGTTTGCGAGCAGATTGTGACAGCGTACCAGTAAAAATAGGGGCTTCTTTAATATAGTTTGCCCCTTCTTCCCCAGTATAACGTCATCGGCTTTGTTTGTGAAGATACGTCTTGCAGGAAGGGATGAAAAGGATGGGGCCCGTGCCCGTGGTCCCAAGAGATGAAGAAGATCTGAACCAATCACTTGAGGCTTGGCCGATCTAGAACTAGTCTTCACGCTGATGAGTCGATAAAGCTGTAGCCTAATCTAACATTAAATAGATCGAGACGATTGACTTCGGAATTCTCACCTCACCAGCTCCGGTTCTAGCACTCGCTCCAATTCTGATAACTTCCCACATTCTGGCACCCCGGCCCACTTCTACCAGTACTGGTATTCGCGGTCCTGCTTTCCGTGATGCTGCCTTTTGCTGTGCTTCATAGGGCTGTCTCTGCCAGTGCTAGGTTCATCCTCCTACTATTTATATATTGTAAGTTTCATGTGACCGATGGTGGAAATAGGAGCCGGTTTTTTTTCGGGGTCAAATGCATGCCCACTTCTTTTCCCGTTTTTCTGCTTCTGCCCATCCTAATTCTGCCCTTCACTGCTTCTTCCCCTACTCAACCACAGCAAAGACACATCAAAGTGCTACAGGACCTTCAATATATTATTGAGCGCAATTGGCCGGTCAAAAAGAATTCCTGACGACCAGCCTACTCCGAGGATGCCCCTGTCAAGAGAGCAGGTATTGGCATTGTTATCTCGGCTTCCTCAACGTCGCTACCGTATAGCATTACCCATACTGCCAAATACATGCGGTGCAACATCAGATCCCTCAAACTCATGTGCCATCCGAAGTCTCAACTGAACCAGGCCTCTCGTTTGACGGTTCCTCCACGTTTGAGTTATGCGGAACTTCATGAATAGTGTAATCAAAGTTTCTGGACAGTAGATTGACAGGCAACGGGTACGAGGCTTCCTGAGTTCGAGTGAGCTCAAAGGTTAATACATCGAGTTCATACGTACGATTTCTGTCATGCTAGGAGGCCACCGCGGTCGATCGACAAGTATAATTCCTTCCACTTCTGCGGATGATCAATGCAACGTCTGCGTGACGTAATCGCGCTAGCTGATCTGCCTTTTTCATTAAGTTTGGTTTCCTTCTGGTGAACTGCTGCGCTTTTGCTTTTGCTGCGTAAGGCATTTTCTACCTTTCCTGTTGACTCACAACCTCCTTAGCAGAGAACGAGCGAGGGAACATATTAAAGACGAGCACCAGTATATCCCTGAATTTCCTACTCCACTTTTGGATTCCTTTATTTCGTCTTCCTCGCACTTCTGTATTCCATTTTTGTACCGTCCCTAGAGTTCCATTTTTGGAACCCTCCCCCCAAAACAAAGTTCCAATTTTGGCCCCGTTCCTTGCGCTCCGATTCTGGCACTGGGAGAGTAGGGACACCCCCGGATTCCCTGGGTAAATGTCTGGAAGTCTGCACACCCTGAGACAGTGTCTTAACTCGAAGATTGTATAAACTTCGAGGGTAAGCAAGCTCAAAACGTCTGTAAACTCGAAAGCTACACAACTTAAACCTAAACCTAAACACTGCCATAGAATTAGAACGTACAAAATTAGACAGTTCAATACGTTTAGAAGTTCAGTATTATCTTATTACTCTAGATAATACAGTAACATACACTGGAAAGCATACCCTCGAAGAATATACATCCTTCGAGTCAATACACTGTCTCAGGGTGTAGCCTTGTGGAGACGGACCCAGGGAAGCATAGGGTGTCCCTACTCTCTCAGTGCTAAAGCTTTTCAAGTTGTCAAAGTATCGAGATTAAAAAAACGTAGAACAGTTGCTCTAGTAGACACAATGAATCCGTGAGGCCAGGCAAACAACAATCAGCCTAAAACTCCACAAGGCATGCTAATTTTGTCAGACATGTAGACTCCGTGAACGGTCGCCGCATGATTCTTAAAATGCATGACAGTGTCAAGCGTGACTGCCGCACATTCGGGATGGGGGAAAGGACAGGGTTCGCGGGGCCGAAAAGGGTGACGGCGGTCGAAATGCCGCTGCAACGAATATTTACTGCCAAGGTTGTGGAGTCGCTCCTCCAAAGGTAGGTCGGTGTCACCCAGACAGTAAAGGCACTGGTAGGGTTTGCATCTTACAGGAAAGAGATAGGCGATCGAGGAATCCGACTCAGACTCGGACTTGACGGCGTTCAAGGGACGTTCTGCGTCATTATCAGGATCCCTTTCCCTCGCCTGAATCCTCCATGTTCGGCGGGCTTTGCGGAACACTCCCTCCTGCCGGATACAGAGTGACACCATATCATCGACAATGGAAACCCGCCAATCCATATCGTCCTTAGCACTGCAAGTCGACAGCGGGTCGAAGAAGGCCTTGGCGATGCGTGATCGTTCCACAAACGTGTAGCGAACACGCCCTGAGGTGCAAAGAATAGGACTAAGCAGCTCCACATCTCCCTCGAGCTGCGCTCGCATGTCTTGCACGGGAGCGATAGTGTCGTATTCTTTTTGGATCTGCTTCATGAGTTCCCGCTCTCGCGCTTTGATCTTTCGATCCACGGCTCGTTTGGCCTCCTCGTACTGATCGTAGATGACTTGTCCCTCTGCACGGTAGATGAACGTGAATTGGTGTCGAATGCGCTGGAACAGCTCGTCTCGACGGCCGCGAAGCTCCTGGATTTCTTCCTCCTGGCGGATACTGGCACTCTGCGCCTCGGTCAGCTCTTTGGGTCGTCGGGGGTCGATCCGTCGGCTCATCCGGTTGGCCGCTTGGATCAACTCCGTCCGAGGCGCCGTACCCCCGTATGCGGCTTGGGTGTCGTATCGGATCATGCGAGACAGGTAGTTGCGCTGGAAGATGGCTGAATTGGTGTGATCCATGACCAGATTGCGGACGGCCTCATTGGAATTGGGATCATCTGGTGAATGATCATGTTAGCCTAGGCTCCGTGGGAACAGAAACCTCCGAACTCACCGTTAATGGCATTTCCTGTCGCTCGCCGGAGACAATAGGTCGTGAAGACCTGTACGAAGCCAGTCTCTTCTCCTAACCGTTTGATCCACTCGTGATACTTGTCGTAGGGGAGCGCCGTGTCGGCCGCGGTGGCACAGCCCCTGGAGGATTGCACAGGCGCACGAAACAACGGTACGTCCAGTATGTCCTCTTTCCATGGGATTGGTTGACAGTTCAGTCCCTTTAGGACCCCAAGGGTCAGAACCGTCTTAGGGTTTATATTCGGGAAAAGGTAGGCGTCGTCGTCGCAGGCGAGGCCGATGATATGGGATATGATACAAAAGAGGGGATTGGTATCGATAAAGAATGTGTAGGTTTTCCTGTATGCCTGTCAAACTGATGAACCCGATTTCGTGACGGTCACTTACGGTCTCTTGCGCTTCTTGCGAGACTTGGTTCGGGTGAGCTTGAACTGCAGGGTGAGGGCCACTTCTCCCGTGGTCTTGTCGCGCTGGACGAACAGATCCAGGTCGCGATAGGTGATTCCGAGAAGGGCTCCGGGTCGGGATCCAGTGAACGCCGCGACCAGCAGGATCGTTGCTAGCTGAACCCGTTGCCGTTCGTGAGGGAAGGTGTTGGTGTCCGTCACCCAATGGCAACGTAGCAGCTCCACGAAATCAACCGTATCCAAGAGAGGCTTATCGGTTTCGCTGTCATCCAGCCTATGTTCTTCCGCCAATGGACCGTTGATGAACTGTTCTAACGTTACTCGTGTGTGTAGGGACATTAACGTGTGTGCTTTAATTTACATTGTAGATTTGCTTCAAGGTCAACGGACTGATCCGTCGACCCTTCCATTTGATGTAGAGTTGGCTTAGTTGATGCGAGTAGGTTTCAACCGAACTGATTTTCTTGATGGAGTAGTTGTTATATATCTAATAAAAGAAGTTCTTAATTCGACCCTCCATTGACCGTTTGAGTGTGTAATAGGGATCGATGTCGACGGTGTCGCAATACCTAGATTAAGGATTAACAACCTGAGTAAAACGACTATAAAATCCATACTAGAGATGACTCACTCTCTCCATAAACCTTCGAGACGAACGATGTGTGAGTTGGTGATATCGGCGTAAAGCGTCGTTGATCGGTGGCATTTATCAACCTTCTCGTACCGTGCATTGTAGTATTCTCGAGCTGAGAGCTGGCTTCTCGTGGAGGTAGAGGGGTGAGACGAGTTTGTATCTTGCCGTTGAGCATGTAGCAGTGCTTTGCGACGAGCCATAGCGGACGGCGGCGAGGAGGCTTGTCTGTGTGTAAAACGAGCGGACGTGAGTCCTTGAGGATAGGGATGAATAGAGGGAAGTAAGTTGGGTAGAGAGGATGGCAGAGAGGAAGACAGAAGGGAGGAGCAGGGCCATTTTTATGGTCGCCTGAAACGGCCGGTCCCAGTGTCCTCTCTCTCCCCCCCTCTTCTCCCTCTTTCCTTCCTCGCCTCTATACTGCCCGACCACGCAACGAGGATTCCGTGAGCGACCTATAGTGAAGTGATAAAGATGACCAAGGAGATGCAGGATCGTCTTGATCGATACGATCGACTAGCGCGCAAGCCTGCATGCAGCCGTTGAGAGATTCGGATGGGGAGTGGGGGGGAGTGCATCAGCCGTTCAGGCAGCGTGGCGTGGGGCAGGGGACCCTGGTGCAAAAGGTGCTTAAAACGGCGTCCAAGTATGCCGAAAATGGCGACCTTTTTACCCGGATCCAGGTTAAAGATAATAATTTAGATAATAATTATAAGAAGTAATTATAAATAAGTAGACTACTTTTTTAAATATACTTTTTAAAACTTTCTTATTATACTAAAATTCTAAATAATTATATATATTATATTTAAGTTATATCTTTTCTACTTTTAATTAAGTTATAAATAGAAGACTCTTAGAATAATAAATAAATATTCTACTAAATAATTTATTCCTTTTTTCTATTCCTTTATTATTCTTTACTAATATTAAAATATAGCTATATAAGATATTATACTACCTTTTATATTAGATTTTTAGAGTAATAATTAAGACTCTATATTAATCTTTCTAGATAATTTATCGAATCTTCTAGATAATATACTAAATACTATATCGACTTTATAAGGTAATAAAGAGCCTCCCTTAATAAAGGAAAAGAAATTATAAAAGCGATATAGAATAACTAAAAAAGTATTATAAATAAGAATAATTATTAATAAGAGTAGTAAAAAAAGACGTTTTTAGCTAAATAATATATTAACCTTTATTATTTTATTCTACTTCGTAATAGATTAATAAAATTCTAGTTATTATACTATATAAAATTTAAATATAATAGAAATCGATAGAGCTTATTATTCTAAAAATATACTTTAGTCGATTTATAAAGAAGATTTATAATTTAATTAGTTAGATAGGGCGAATTTAGAGTAGCGCTCTACTTATACTATAGAAGATAATAGAGGCGGAATTAATTTTATAATTTAAAAGTATATTTATTATTTTATCTTCTAATAATATATCTAGCTAATTATACTCTACTAGTATACTAGCTTACTATATATTATATAAAATAAATAATATTATTATAGAAGAATTTTAATTTTATTCGTACTTTTAAAGATAAAAGGGGTAGATATTAAACTTTCTAATAATTATTCTAGTTACTATTATTTAATTTATAAGATTAATATAGGGTTTAGTATTAGAATTTTTATATTAATTTTTTAGTTATAGATTACTACTATCTTTTAATTCTACTAATAATTTATAACTCTATTAGAATAAATAAGATATAGATAAAGATTAAGATCTAGTTAAAAGTATATTTTAGAATTTATACTTTAAATAGGAATAATATAGAAGTCTTACCCTTAAAAATATTAGTTAAAAAAGATTTAGTAGCTTTCTATAAATCTTTAAGAGTTAATATTTAAAAGTAAATATTTTAAGAGATTATCTTAATATCTTTTATAATCTTATAAACTAGCTATTAAAATAGAAACTTATATAGAAGAAGATCTATAGTTTATTAATAGTATCTAATTTTATATAGAGTAATAGTTAGAATAAATTAATAGGATTACTAGAATAATTATTAAAATAGCTTATTACTAGAATAGAAATAATATTTATAAATAGAGCTTCCTATAGTTCGAGGGGCTTAAACTCTATATCGATATCTTATAGTAGTATTTTAATTAGTAGATAGATTTTAGATAAGTTAGTTTAGGATTTTAAGGCTCTAGGGTATTATTTTCTTATAGCTTAATTGTCAAGGACTAATATGAATGGATTCATAAAGTGGTGGTTTTATTGATAATATTGAATGTATGTAAGAAAGAATGGCTCTGCAGCGAGATTTGTGCGGAGTGCCAAGGCGCCAAGCCACGCTAGGCCCAATTGGGAACCATGCCTGAGGCATACCGTGACAACATGCCCACAAAAAAGAAAAAAGGCCATGTCCTCATGGCCAATGGCGACAGCGAGGGTGCGACAGCGAGGTGGTGTTAGTAGTGCTGTGCCTTATTAATGCTGGGGGACCATGGTGTAGTCTGAAAGTGAGAAAATCGCTGAAAACAGGTACTTTTGGTGCGGGTTTCTCCGCATGCAGATCACGAATCCATGTGATCCAAATCCATTGAAACAAGTCGAATGGCGCATTGTCCGAGGATTTGCCGAATCGAAACTGCTTTGGTAGGGCTGAATTCCCTGGCCAATAACAGTGCTTCTAGCAGTGCCTGACCATTCTCATTGCCTTCCTGTTGCAGTGCAACAATCATCCTTGGCCTGAGGCCTCCATGCTTTCCATGCACCGAATGCAGCCGAATTGGGAGGCCAGAACGAAAAG
>BLJB01000511.1:0-40873 GCA_013423325.1 Usnea hakonensis | reverse complement strand
GTCCTAAGGACTAGAAAACGAGGAGAATACTTTACTATAACCTCGCGAAAGCCGAAAGCTCCGCCCTGATCCAGATACGAACAGAGAAGATCGGGCTAGCACAGTTCCTCTTCTGTCGTAAGGTCCCGGGTATCTATACAGCCAGCTGCGAATGCGGCTGGCCGAAATAGGATACCAAATATATCCTTATCTTCTGTCCGAGGCTAGGATAATTTAGACTAGTACTTCTGGAGTCCGCGGGAACTAGTAACCTACGGAGAATACTAACTACCCTAAGAGGGGCGAGGGCGTTAACTAGATAGCTAATCTAATCCGGCCTCCTAGGCTAGTATTCCCTAGCAAAAGACTAGTTATATAGGGACAGAGCGGCCTAAGGGACGCTAGCGTCGGCACAAAGGGGGTAGAGGAACACGAGCGTAGGAGGTACCGAGCGATAGTAGTCGAAGGTGGTATATAGACTCAAAATAGCGGAGACAAGTAGGAGTACGGTAAGGTTTTTTACCCTGGTAGTAGTGATACTACAAAGGTTTCCCTTATATCATTGCNNCCCGTAATTATCTTTCACATAGTTAGATAGACACGAGTATGAATTCCAATCCAATCCAAGTAGATTCTTATAATTAAGTTTATTAATAATAATAATATAGTTTTATCTATCTCTCTCGCTCCCTTTTTTATAAATAAAGGATTTAACTTCTAAATAAGCTTTAACTCTAATATAATTAACTATAAGATTATAAGGGAGAGACTATAAGCCTTAAAGACTAAAAATATTATTAAGAGAATAGAAGAGATCCTAGAATATAATAAGAAATACTTAGAGGCCTTCTAAATTATAATATAAAGATAAGTAAATAAGTATTATAAAAAAGTCTTATTTAATATTAATAACTAAATATAGTTATCCTCTAAGTATATTAAAATAATAAGGCCCTATAAGGACCTAGAAAATAAATAACTAGATCCCTATAAGATTATTTAGTAAATTAATACTATCTACTATCTAGATCTCCCTTATTTATAGTAGATCTATAATATATTCTATTTATAGTATTTTTAGAAGTACCCCGATAATCTTTTTCTAAGATAGTAGAGGCCTCTATTAAAGCCGAAAATCTTACTAAAAGGTAATAAATAGGATATTAATAATATACTAGGCTTTTACTACTACTATAGCTATCTATAGTATAAAGTTAAATAAACTAATATATTAAAGGATAATAAGTAGTATTATATAGACTAGAGAGAGTTTAATAATATTAAGAAGGTTATTAATAAGTTCTATAAGTAATATCTAAAAGTAGCTTATTAATACTAAAACTTAGCCCTATTAAGGTAGTTTCGATTTAGTAATATTTTAGATATTACGCTATTTAACTATTTTCGCGAATTTAGGTTATCTCTTTTAATAAATTAAAGTTAAAGAAAAAGCGACTAAAGGCTCTTACCTCTTAATATCTATATTATATAAAGCCTATTACGTATACTCTCCTTATTAATATATATAAAAAGACCCTTCGATACTATTTAGTATTACCCCTAAAGCCTTACTCTCGCCGATAGTACCCTATATTAAAATTATCTTCTGGTATTTAGCCAGATTTCTTTAGAGAAAGTTTATAATAAGGCTCTATATTAAGGTTTAGTTTAGTTCGGAAGTATTTAACTAATAAGAGGCCTTTATTCTATACTTCCTTCTCTACTCGAAAATTAAATATTAAATAATACCGAGACACCTTTTTATTAACTATTTCATTAATTCGTAACTAAATCGCTTTATGCTAGGCGGACTAGAATAATATAATATTATATATATAATAGATATTATCTCTTAAGGTATACGGATACGCCTTCTAAGGGGGGGGGGTAATATTACGAGTATGACTACTCGTAGGGCTAATTACGCGGCTAAAGGAGATACGTAATATCTTTCCTATTCGGGTTTAGCGCCTTAGTACTTCTCTACCTATATATCTTTCTTATATCTATATATAGATTTTACCTCCTTATTAATTGAATCCTCGTTATACACCACTATTGACTTGATCTAGTTGCAGTCCTAACAGTATTTTATTAGATCTTATCTAATTAAATTAATTTTTTTAATTTATTCTTTTATTATAGATATTTCTCCTTCGATAGCCTCGTTCTTATAGCGTAGTTCTATTTTAGGATTATATCTATATATTATTTTAAAAGGACTATATCCGATTATTATATAACTACTTTATTAATATATAAATTCTATAATTAGTAATAGTATTATCTAGTTATCTTAATTATCTAAGTAGTATATATAGAGGTAGTATTCTAATATCTAGTTTTACCTTTTAGTTTATCTATTAGTTTATAGATAGAAGGTAGTACTTAGCTAATATTTAATCTATATTTAATAGTATACTTTTAATTAGAATATATTTATAAAAATAGATCCTCTATTTATTATAATACTTTATAGGGCTTTAAATTTTATAAAGATCTCTTATATTAGGATTTTTTTTAATTTTATAGTATTAATTTTCTTAATAATAGAAAAATAGTAGATTATTTTAATATATCTATCTACTACTATAAGAATTAAATTATAAATAATACTATTTTATTTATTTAGAGATAAATTAATAATAAAATCTATTATAATTTCTTTCTATAGATTTAAGGGGATTAGTAATACTTCTAATTTATTATAAAAGTAATAGCGTTTTATTTTAATCCTTTAATAGATATTATAAATATTTATATATTTCTTAATATCTACTTTTATACTTTTCTAAAAGTATTTTCTACTAATTAATTTAGAGGTCTTATTAGCCCCGAAATACCCCGTTAAGGGGTTATTATAATAGCGTTTTATTAGCTCTTTATAAATAGATACTTCTTTAGGGATATATAGTCTATTATTATAATATAGTAGCCTCTAGCTATTTATTATTTAAGTTCTAATATTCTTATTATATTTACCTTACGCTTTTTTTTTGAATTTGAATTTGAATTTATACGTCGTATCTACCTAAACTTCGAAAGGTAATTACGGGATCCTTTAACTCTTATTAACTTATAGTAAGAAAACTATTTAATACTATTATCTTATATATATATTATTAGGGAAAAATCTTACTACTTCTCTATATATATATTATTATTTATATGTAGATCTAAATACTACTTTAGTTATATCTCTATTAGAATTTCTTTATTATTTATATTCCTTCTATTATAATTTCTTTCTCTAAAGTTTAAATCTTAATAATTTTAATCTAGATTTAGATTAACTTTTTTTCGCTAAGTTTTTAGCTCTAGTTTATACTCTTTTTAATCCTTTTTCGAAGTATAATTTTTAATTCTTCGGGTTTACTTCTTTAGATTAAGGCTATAAATTTTTTCGCCTTCGGCTCCCCCTCCCCTTTTTAGCTCCCCTTATTATTTATTTTCTATTAATATTAATCGTAGAATAATCTTTTCTTTATAAGCCTTCTTACTATATATCTCTTTATTTTAGTCTTAAACTAATAATCTATATTATATATAATATAGTCTTTTTTCCTATATATTATATATTTTAGAACTACTATTAGTACTACTATTATATATATTTAGATATTATACGTCTAATTATATTTTATATATTATACTTCGTTTTTATATATTCTTATAATATAACTATATTTCTAATACTTATAGTATCTAGTTAAAGAGGCTATCTAGTTAAATCTCTTTATAGCTTTTATTTCTTTCGCTTTAATAAGTCTATTTAATATTAAAATATCTATTATCTTTAGGGTTAAAAGATTTAATATTAATAATAAGTACTTTTTTATTTTATAGCTATTAGATAATTATCTAATTTCTATAATCTCTAGATTTAGATATTATCTTTAGTTATTTTATTTAAGCCTCTTTTTTATTTCTAGTTACGCGCTAATATTAACCCCCTCGACTCTAATATTATATACTATTACTAGATAGACCTTCCGTATTACTCTAGTTAACGCGTATTTTTTTATAAGTTAGAATATATTCCTTTCTAATTCCTCCTTAATATTTATTATAATTATTTAAATTAGAAGGTTATTACTATAAAAATAATATATTATTTCTAATTAGTTAACCTCCCCTTTTTATATTTATATATTTTTTAGCTTTTTTAGGATTTTTTTTACTATTTTTTCTATACTCTTCCTATCCTTCTTATCCCTAATCTATATTAGAAGCTATCTCCGTTTTCTCGAATCCTTAGATTAGATTATATAGACTATAATACGGGGGGAGGGTCTTTTAGATATTTTAAATAGATTCCCCTAGCTCTATTTAGCGATCGGACTATTTTAATATATTAGTATATTAGTCTAGCTTCTAATCTATTCTTCTTTTTATTAACTAGTCTATTTCTCCCTTTTCTATTATAGCTCTATATATAATTTTATAATTATTTCGTTTTAGGTTTTCACGTACTCTTATATAATTTCTATAGACGCGTTTTCTATTTCTCGATACTCGTCTAGTACTTACCCGAATAACGTCTTAAATATTAGAAGTATTATATCTAGGCCCCCTCCTAGTCTTATTAGTACTATAGGCGCGGTAGTCGCGTCCTATTCTATTTCCGCGTCGTTATGCCTCTCTTTCTTCGTGTTAGGAGACGCACTCAGCCCTACCTGGTCAGCCCTACCACTAGTGGCTTGGCATGGCTTCCCCTACCTACATATTCCATGCTTCCTACCTTATATAGTTCGGTAGTCTTATTATCTTATCTATATATCTATATTAATATTTAGATCTATATCGGTCCTAATATTATAATAAGACTCCTTCGTACTCCTATCTAGCAAAGATAAGTAACAGGCTATTTTTTCTAGCTCGGATAGATAAACGAGTTTAATAAAGAAGATACTAGTCTTTCTTATCTTATAGAAACTATATAGTTTATCTATACGCCTTAAAAGACCTTATATTATACTATTTAAATTATTAATATTATTAAAATCGATTAAGAAATACCTCTATAATTACTATTTTAAAAAATCTTTCTTTATCTAGAAATATTAATTTCCTATATTATAATACTAGAAAAGGTAAACTCCGCCTTACTCTATTTTAATAACTACTTAAGAAACCCCCCTATTAAGTATATAGTATTCGAATCTATTTATTTTATAATATACTTAGTATTTAGGGCGAGGGATTTAGTTAATAGTTAAAAATATTAAAAATTATTAAAAAATCGTCTCTTAATATCTACTTTTTTTTTAATACTATAATTTCTCTTTATATAAATCGTCCTATATTAATATCTAAATATATACCTCTATATTATTATTATAAGGCTACTCCTTCTTCTTAATAATATCTTAATTACGAAGATTTATATATAAGATATTTATCTCCTAATTTACTACTCCGTATATCTAGTATATAATAATCTCTTTCTATTAATAATCTTTATTATTAATTTAAGTAGGAAGGCGATTTATCTAGATTTAAATAAAAGTAAGATAGCTTTTAGGGCTAGGATTTATCTAGATTTCTATCTCTATTCCTACCCTTACTATTACTATAAGATTTTAAAGTATTACGAGTACGTAGCTAATATTCTTAATAGAAATAGAATAGTTCCCTAAATTAAGATTTATTTAAATTACTATCTCTATCTCTACCTCTATTATTACGAGTATATAGTTATAGCTATAAATTACTATTTAGCTATCTATAAAGTCTACTCCCGATTTAGAGATCGTTTTTAAGTCCTCGGTTTTTAGATCTATTAATATTTAATAGTTCTAGTATAGGTATCCTTTTTAAAGACTAAAAGCTCCAAATTTAGAATAAGCTAGTTATTAATAAAGATTATTATTTTTTCGAGTATTTCTAAATTATCTATATTATTACTCGTCTCGGAGGGAAGGTAATTAAGTATATACTATTAAAATAATATACTAACTCGTATTACTCGGTAGACTAATTACTAGATTAACTAATTAATATCTATAAGTTTCTACTAAGAGTAGAAAATACTATATATTAAGAAGCCTTTAAAATACTAGAATAAGAAGATAGGCTATTTCCCGAGTTCTATTTAGACTTTATAAAGTATATCCTATTTATTAATTAAGATCTAGTAGAGTTATATCTCTATAATAAGGTTAATAATAAGCTCCGGGATATTATAATAAATCTAGTAGATTACTTACTTCCGGTACTAAGAGATAAGTTAATAATACTAGATTATATTTTTAGAGCCTCTATAGTACGTAAGGCTAAGAGGAAAGTAGACCGGTTTACTAAATAACTCGCTCTAGTAAGTATAGAGTCTAAATATAAGAAGCCTAGAAAATACTCTATTATAACTCGTCCTAATTCTAATTTTAGGCGGTAAATTCGGTTAGAAATTAATTATAAGAGGCCTCTTTTTAGTTAATAATTATATTAAGTTAGGCCTACCGCGTATACTCCTATATTTAATATATATCTAAATATTATTTAATATTATAATATATTACCCCTAGGCCTTACTACTATTAATAGTAGCCTATATCGAAATTATCTCCTAGTATTTAGCTAGATTCGGTTAGAGAAAGTTTACTATATAATAATAATATATTATTTACTTATTTAGAGTTCGGTTTAGCTCGGTTTAATTTAGGAGATCTAACTAATAAGAGGCCTTTATTTAGCGATTTCCTCTCTACTTAGAAATTAAATATTAAATAGTTATTCTATATCGAAATACTTTTATTAACTATTTTATTAATCTATAGCTAAATCACTTTATTTCTAAAGCCCCTAAATAGTATAATATTATACTAGTAGTAGGAGATATCTAATTTACCTAGATATTACTATTACTATTATTATAGTACCTTTTTAATAGCCTTATAATAAATTTCTTCTTTTTTTTAATAAATTAGAATATATAAATCGGAATATATAAATCGGGGCTCTTTATTAATATATAAAGTAAGTCTTTTCTTCTTCTTTTCTTCTCCTTCTATTATAGCTATAAGAATATATCTTTTTTAGAGAGAGGAGTAATATTAGAAGATATACTTAGCCCTACCTAGTTAGCCCTACTATTAATAGCTTAGTATAGCTTCCCCTATTTACATATTCTATACTTTCTACCTTATATAGTTCGGTAGTCTTATTATCTTATCCATATACCTATATTGATATTCAGATCCATACCGGTCCTGACACTTCGAAGGAGTATCTCCCTCTACGTCTATATCTAGTAGTGTCTCTTCCTTCCCTAGTTCCCTACCTATCGTGAATGGCGTCTCTTCATGTTGGTTGTTGTACTTCATCTTTCCTCTCTTTACCTTACGCTTTATTAGTTTTCTATTAGATAATAAGAGCGTCCTCTTATTAAAATATCTTAATAAGTTTATAGATAGACTTATTATTAGGATTATATATTATTTTACTTATAATTAAAATATTAGCTATTAAGTATAGGACGAACTATTTATAATTAGTAATTCTAGTAATAGAGTTAAATTATACTTTAGCTATATTATAATTATATTAAGCCGATATCTCGCTTACACTCTTTCTACTTTAAGACTAAGATTCTCTAGTTCTTAAATAATATATTATATTTAGATATATTTCCTATATAGCTATAATTATTAATAATCTAAATACTATTTTAATAGATATTTAGTTTACGCTATTTATACTTTTTTCTAAAGTAATATCTATATCTTATTAATATATAATTCGAATTACTATAAAAATCGGATTTAATAAGCTACTAATTATTACTAGCTTCTACTATAATATTAGTAATAGCTTATTAATTAAACGGTTTTTATCCTTATAATTAGAATATCTTAATAATATATTAGTAAGATTTATCTTACTAGAATAATATAAAATAAAGAAATTAAAACTAGTTAACTTTATTATCTATTTTATCTATTATCTATTTAAATTTAGTTAATCTATAAAATATTTTAGATTATTATAGTTAGTTAAGACTTTAACTAGGCTATTTACCCCTTCTAAATAGTAATATTAGTATTTAAATATTATAATAATAGCGAGTAACTTCTAATTATAAATCTTATAATTTTACTCTATATTAATTATCTTTTAAAAATAGAAAATAATTAGATACTACTATTTATTTATTTTTTAGTACTAGATTAAAATACTTATTAAAGTAAATTTAAAAATATTCGTTTTAATATAAATTAGAAGATTAGGATCGAAATATCTTAATAGAGGAGTAATTATAAATATAACTTATAATCTAATAAACGCTATTTTAGTATTATCTAGTTATTTAAAAAGATCTAACTTTTTTCCTTTTTCGCTTCCTTTTAAAAGACTCGTTAAAGGGCCTATAATCTACGAGTAATAGTAAATAAATCTCTAATAAAAGTTTATAAACTCTAAAAATATCTAAATATTATAATAATTTTTAGGCTTTAATTAATCTTAAATAATAGTTATCTTATATTTATCTATAGAGATATTATTAATTAATATAATAAACTTTAGAAATTTAACTTTAATAATAAAGAATTTATATTTTTTTAAACTTATAAAAAGATTTACCTTTTATAGTCTATTTAAGATTTATTTAATATAATTAATATATTCCTCCTACGTTTTAAAATAGATAAGTATATTATCTAAATAGATAATATAGAATTAGTTAATAAGACTACTTAATAACTTATTAATATATACTTAAAACGTTATAGGGGTATTAGTAAAATTAAATAATATTACTAAATACTCGAAATAGTTATATTATATTTAAAAGGCTATCTTCTACTTATTACTCTTTCTAATTTATATATAATAATATATATTTTTAAGATCTAATTTAATAAATTACTTTATATTATTAAAGCGGTCTAAGGTCTTACTAATTAATAATAATAAATAGCGATTCTTAATAGTTATCTTATTTAACTTATAATAATTAATATATAAATATAGTCTACCGTCCTTTTTTAAAATAAAAAGAATAGGGGCTTCTATAAAATTAATTAAATACTAAATCTATCCTTTTATAAGAGCGTTATTAAGATAGCTATATAGTATAGCTAATTCTATATTTAATAGATTATATAGAGGGCTAAACGGGGATTTTATAGTTATTTTAATAATATAATTCTATTTTTTATAAGAGGGAAGCTTTTCTACTTTCTTAATTAAAAAAATATTAGTATAATCTTTAAGTTTTTAAAGGACTTCTAGTATCTTTATTATACTTTTCTAATAAGATATATTTATACTTATAATATTAATCTAATAGCTCGCTTCTAGAGCTACTATTATTAATATAATTAAGGTATATATAGTCTTTTCTCCTTTTAGTAAGGCCGCGAATTTATTTAGATTAAGTAGTTTATAAGCTTACTAATTAATATTAAAATACTATATTTAATCTATTATATCTATTTTTATTTTTTTCTTTATTAAGATAGAGAGGCTTAAAACTAAAAATAGATCTTCTTTATTAATAGTATAAAATATATATTAATAGCGCTTTTTATATACCTAGCTATCGCGAATTATATATAATATAATATATATATTATAGTAATAAGCCGATTTCTCGTTTATCTATTATAAGGTTAATAAGGGAGCTTTAATATAATAAAGATTATATTTAATTATAAAGCGTTAATTAATTATATTAACCTTAGCTCTATTATTAAAATAGAATTATATAAAGACTAAATCCTTTAAGTTATCCTTAATAATATATTTATTATATATTAAAAAAGGTAATAAGATAACTCTTTTTACTACCTTTACGCGAATAGAGTCTTTAATAAGAGCTTACCTTTTCCCTTCTTTAAGATTATATATACCCGATATTTATCTAGTAACTCTAATAGTATATTATTAATATCTTTTACTTTTAGAATAGTATATTTAGTAGTATAGTATCCCTTTTTTTTATAATTCTAATATTAAACTATCTTTAAAAATTCCTTTTTAGATTTTTTATTCGATTAGATCTTACTCTTATTACCGCTTTTATTTTTTTTAGACTTATTATTTATTTAACCTCTACTTTAATAGTTAGTAAAGTTAAATTTTTATTTACTATTTTAATTCCCTCTTTAAAATAAGATATTATTATTTTTATAGATAATATTTCTTCTTTTTTAATTATTTTTAAATTATATTATTAGTAATATAAGTTTATTTCGCCTAGTTAGAATAATCTATATATTAATAATAACTATATAAATCTCTAACTTTAGTTTAATAAAGAAATAAGATATTTATTACTCTTCTATATAAGAAAGTATTTAGGTCTCTAGACTATTTAGATAGATATTAAATTCTTAGATTATTTAGTTCTATTTTTAAAAGGCGTTAATATATATTTAGATAATATCTAGCTTATAATTTATCGGGTCCTTAACGAGGTTTAGTAGGAAGGCTATATACTAAGACTAAATAGAAATATTATTTAAATCTTTTATATTTTTATTTTAATATTATTCCTTTAGCGTTTTAATTAAAAATTAATTATACTATTAGATCTTATTATCTTTAATAATAAAGTTTTAAGGTATTAGATTAAATTAGTTTTCTATATCTCTTATCTAATTTTAGTATTCTCGAATACTTTTTATATAGAAAATCTATAGGTCTTTAGATTAAAGGTTATATTATATTTTCGCCGGCCTTATATTTTTTTAGGTATTATTAGCTATACGCTTTTTATTATATTCTAGGGCGTAAATCTCCTCTATTAAGTCTTAAAGTTATTAGTTCTTTATAAGGGTATCTCGCTTTTGAATAATATCTACTATCTAATTATTAATCGTTTATTATAGGTTATTACTAATATTAATATTAATATTAGTTTTAGTTTCGATTTCGATTTTAATCTCTATATAAATATATCTATTATTTTCGAGTTTAGATATATAACTAGTATCTATTAAGGGGATTTATATATTCTAGTACTAGTTCTTAATAATTACTAATAAGAATAATCCGCTAATATTATTAATATATTATAGATTCGCTCTAGTATTAGTTACTATTTTAGTTATAGATTACTACCCCTAAAAAGGGTAGAAGAATTAGAATTATTAAAATTAATATAATAATATAAGATTAAAAGGATAGATATATTTCTATATAAGTATCTAATAGTATTCTAGTAAGACTAATTCTTAAAGAAAAAAGAAGAGAAAGAGAGAGAAATTACTTTTTTAAACTTATCTACTAAGAAGCTAAACTAATACTTATATTATATATACTAAGAGGATACGTAATACTTGGTAATATTATCATTATAGCGCTACTACCCCTAAGCCTAACATAATATAATATAATAAGAATTTGCGCGTACCCCCCTAGCGGCCTTAAAGTACTATCTATTTACAGTATATAATAATTAATCGTCTAGATACGGTAATACTATTTTTTAACGGTTTAATCAATCTATAGCCTTCCGCTAAGGTAAGATAATTGCTGGCCGATGCTACTCCGCGCTATGCACCTTCCCAGATCAAAAGCCTATCCCGCATCTTTTACCTCATTCTGTCCTCGCACGTCCTAATCCATGCGCATATATGAATCTATCGCAGCACTGAATGCTGCGAAGCCGACGCACCCTATAGCAGCGGCCTGGGGACCAGCCTTTGCACCGAGAAGACCTCCAGTAATGCATCCTGCACTTATGCCATTTGTCAGGTCATTCTTCGCCCGGTACTATGACTATGATTAACAATTTCCCATTACAATCACATTACTTCCACGCACGCCCTCAATGCAGCACTCGGTCCCCGCAAATATGGCTCCCACTAAGCCAAAATTTTTTGCAGAGCTGAATGACCGTGACCCCATGTCTTTAAATCCAGTTCGCAATTGTTCCCGCAAGGGCAAATTTGTAAGCTGTTGGCCAGAAGGACTTAAGGGGGTATCGTAGCTCATCTGAGAATAGAGAGTTCCATGTTAGTGACCTTATAATAGAGCCAGGTCTTCAGCTTCGGCGTTTCGTACGCTTGACATGAACAGACCGAAAGCTCCTCCGAGAGCAAACCCCATACCTCCTGATATAGCAGTTTTGAAAGGGCAGCTTTCCATGGCTCCTTGCATCTACCATAGAAAACCGTCAGACACATCTTGGTCATGTAGATTCGGACTCACAGCTTTGACCATCGCTGCCTCTTGCTCACTCATACCAGTCGTGGAACCTCCGCCTCCATGTCCACCAATGCCGCTACCAGGCATGCCAGGAAAACTCATAGTTGATCCGCGCAAGAAGCTTTGTCAGGTTTAGAAGGCTCGAAAGAAATCTCGAAAGACCAGCGGCAGCTAGTGTAGGGCTGGCAAGTCTTAGCATACCCCGGGATTTCCCGACGGAGACCACTTTGAGATGACAGATCAAGTCTTTGATATAAGTGCAGAAGTCTGAAATATTTTGTTCCCATTCTATCATGATTCTTCAGCGCGAGAGTGCTCTCGCATTTCGCTCATCTGTATAGAAGCATTCTCCTACAGGCTTCTAGGCGGAAAGGTGGTAAGCGCTGACCATTACACATCGTCTAAAGTAATATTGTGAATAAGAGGTACGGCAATTCTTGGAGCGAGAAGTTTCCACCCAAGAGCCTCCAAGATTCCTTAGCTTTGATCTCTTGCGTCTCGCGAAAGTCGCATTGACTTTACCTCATATGTGTAGTCCTGGGCAACTTTTGTTCGTCAGAGGGCACGCCAGTCTGTTGATTCCCTCAACGACGTCTTCCTCCTAAGGATCGCATCAGGGCAATCCCAAGCTATCCCATCCATCGCCATCAGACTGGCTAGAGCTGGTAGTCTTTCTTCATGGAAACCTAAAACACGTTGTATGGGGTTGAAGTACCCTTCTTGTTTTCTATCCTTTTCCGTAGGTCTATGTTTCGCAAGCGAGAGCCATAAGAGTAAGACTTTCAAGCTAGCTATTTACAGGTAATATCGCCGGTCATGCAATGATGCAATATGTTACAAGAGTCAGGGTGGTCTCTATCCAGTCCTCAGCCCCAAATGTACAATCTGAAAGAGACCGCTATCACTTCGTATATCGAAATTCGAATGTGATTCAGCCCCAGTCTTCCGGTCCCGGCTATAGACCCTCAATGCCCAAAATTCACCGGACTGAGCTATGAACATGGCCAGCATTGTTATAAAGAACGCCGCGCTCGATGCATCTTGCTTAAATGCTGAAGAGAAGAAAGCTGATATATATCAAGATGCGCAGGAGGAATAGTGATACCACACACATTTCTGGAGTCACAAGCTGGGCCATCGGTTCTTCAGTCCTTCGGCCCACTTGCCATACAGAACATCAGCTAGCTGCTTTGTGTGGTCCATCCCATCAATAAGCTGTCCAGGCAGATGCAGTCGCTCTTCTGTCCATACTTCGTCTGCCGGTAGAAGTGAAGATTGGCGGCGACGGTGACTCTTGAGGTGGGGATTATTCTGAGCTAGTATGAGTTTTGGCTTCTGCATCGTTACTGGTTGTGGCGGTGGCAGGAATCCTGACAGCTTGGGATCGCTGAAGTTAAATCAGCTCTTGAGTCCTTGGCTAAGTCTTGGACCTCAAACTTACTTTTGGACCTTGTCTATAATGAGCTTCAGGAGATGATACTCTCCTTCAGGGTCCTCTTTGTCTAAAGCGTCCCACGCAAGTGCTACTCGAGAGATAGCTTCGCGCTTGCTTTGATTTCCTGTTTGCGCATATGTTTCTTGGATTGCTTGATCAACGGCCTTCGTGTAGGCCCTTCGCCCGAGTAGCGCCTCTTTACTGTATTTTGCGTTCATTGGGTGGTGATTCTCATCTGTTTCCACCGGACAAACATTGAGCGCTACTTCTAGAGGTTTGTCTGACACACGACGAAACTGCCTCATCGTGGATCCGCAATTCCCAAAATCTGTGCAAGGAGCCAGAGGCTGCTTCTGTCCACTTAGTCCTATTTTAGGAGGTGATGCAGCCTCGGTTGATGACGATCGAAGCTTGGTGGTTGCTGTTCGCATTGTAGAGGGGGACAAATCAGGCCTTGGCTGCGATTCGTCTAAGGTCAGCCGACCGAGAACACTCTCTGGGGCTCCCGGCTTTTCGTCATTCACAACTATCACCTTTCGGCGCTTCTGGGTGTGCCTGTGCGTTTGTTTTGGCATCAAAATTGTGGGGGCTTTAACGGTATCAAATACCCAATCTTCATTTTCTTCCGACGCAGGCAACGAACTCAGCGTCTCCTCGTAGTATTTCGGGTGGGCGTGCCTTCCCTTGTTGCTGTCCCACATTTGTCGACGCTGAATGAGCTCTTGCAGTCCTTCCACCCGCCCAGCGCTTCGGATGAACCGATGCTGCAAGAGGTCCTTTGCCGTTGGTCTGCGGTCTGGATCTTTCACGAGACAAGCCGCAACGAACTCCTTGAAATCTCGACCATAGGCGCTCCCCTCAAGTCTGGGAGCTGGTGCCTTCGGGATAAGGAATAGTACCTTCATCGGGTGTGTGCTAGCATTTGGCGGTTCTCCGTTGACCATTTCCATAGCTGTTATTCCCAACGACCAGATATCCGCTTTGAAGTCGTACCCAGCTTGCTGTATGACCTCTGGTGCCATCCAGAAGGGAGTCCCCACAAATGTATTTCTTTGCGACTTGATGTTGGTGAGTTGAGCTGCAACACCAAAGTCCGCAAGTTTGACCTTTCCAGACTGTGCCAGCAAGATATTAGCGGCTTTGATGTCCCGATGTATCTTGCCCTCTTGATGGAGGTAGTCGAGTCCTAAAAGTAGTTCTCGGCAGATGATCGCAATGTGACCTTCATTGAAAGGGCCAGGTTTTAGCTGAACGTGTCAGCAAGTTTCCGACATAGAACCTTCCAAGGAGCCTACTAGATCCAGACATGACCCTCCACCTAAAAATTCCATTACAATCCACAATTTGTAGCCTCGCAAGAAGCTCGTTTTATACTGGGTGACAAATGGACTGTCACAAGTGCTGAGTACAGAGATTTCTTGTTGTATGTCTTGGATATCATCGTCACTTGATTCAAGATCGATCTAGAAATATTAGTCCGATTTTCAACGCACATCCACTGAGTTTGCCTGCATGTTTTATTGCTACGACCTCACCAGACGCAAGCTCTATTGCTTTATAAACTATGCCAAAGCTTCCACCTATGGGAGGAAGAGATCAGTCCATGTTTCATGGTAGGTTTTGGATATCACCCACTCCCGAGCTCTTCGAGCACTTGGTATTGGTTGGCCATCGAGCTTTCGTCCATTGCGCCGACGAGAAAGGCACAGAGATCTGGTCTAACCAAAAATCAGAGTAAAAAGAGAAGCGCAGTTCTATCTCCTAAGCTCCGGTATTGCTCGACACCAAAACTCGAGGAAATGGAAAATGACTACTATGTAAACAGAGCTAAGTGACATGGCAACAACGAAGGTAGGTATCCCGAAAACCATCCTTACCGAGGTACGTTAATATAGTCTAAAGTATCTACCTACCTAGGTACCGAGGTACCTTAGTTTGCTAGGGCCTAGTAGCGTAAATATTTACCTTACGGCCGACTATCATATCCTGTCTCAGCTGAATGCGCAAGAGGCATCATACAACGTTCGCTTTGGTATCACAGTGAATCTATCAGCAACTTTACAAGAAGTCTTCGATCCAAGGTTCGCCATACTTAAACATTCAAATATATTTGTATGGATTCAAGATACCTTTCTATGGAGGAATCAGTCACAAGATAATCAGAGTTGTCAAATTCAACGTACCGGATCGTAGAGATCTTTGATCTGTCTCATCAACCGGATCATAGTCTCACTTCGGCTATATCCAATAAATGCCTTTTTAGCAAGGCCTAGGCCGTGTTCTGCACTAATACTGCCGTTGCGTTCCGCAATCCACTCGTATACGAACGGCTCCAACTGCTTCTCAACTTCTCTGTCGAACCTTCTTGTGGCAATGTTGAGATGCAGGTTTGAGTCTCCCATGTGGCCATAGCCTACAACACCCACTACCGGGTGTTTTTCGTCATCCCCAATAAGGCCAGCGGATGTAAGACGTTTCCTCGTATCCTCAACAAGCTTGTAGAGCTGTGATAATGGTATCGAAAGGTCATATTTATATACTCCACCCCAGTGTCCCAAACATTCAGGAATGCCCTCGCGCCATGACCACAGAGATTGTATCTGGGTCTCATCTTGAGCAAGAACGCCGTCCGATACGATTTCTTCACTCATAACGTGCTCAAGAAACTTTTCTAGTTTCTCGCTGTCGTGGTCGGGATTCGAACCGCTCGTCTCAAGTAGGCAGTAGAACGGGTGTTGGCCTTCAAGCGGGCGCTTCTTGTTCGTGACTGCATGAACCATATCTTGACTCTGCCTGTCCATCAACTCGAAAGCCGAAAGAATCTCGGATAATTGGCTTTTTGCCGCTCGAAATGCTTCTTGGACCTTCTCAAAGCTCTCCAGGCCAAGAAAAGCCACATTCGCAGCTTTCGACCTTTGCGGACACAGGATGGAAACACCTGTAATGATACCTATCGTGCCCTCGCCACCGATGAATAATTGTTTTAAATCGTAGCCCGTGTTATTTTTTCGGAGTCTACTCAGATCGTCCATAACTGTACCATCTGGGAGCACTGCCTCGATACCTAGAACGTTTCCATGTAGACTACCGTACCGCAGTAAACGTAGCCCACCCGCATTGGTAGCTACATTACCTCCAATGTGACATGATCCTTTTGCACCAAGATCCAAAGGAAAAATATGATTCTTCTCTACTAGAAAATGATCGACGATCTCTAGGATACATCCTGCGTCAACGACAAGAGTACCAGAGACCTCATCAAAATCTCTTATGCTGTTCATACGGGACATGTTGATCACGATTTCATCGTATACAGGGACCGAGCCACCCACAAGGCCTGAGTTGCCACCTTGTGGTACAACAGCCAGCGTGTTGTCATTGCAATATTTCAACACTTTACTGACTTCTTCTGTTGAGCCTGGTTTAACAACAAGTTTAGTATGTCCCTTGTACTTCCGCATCCAGTCGCTATTGAAAGGCTCTAGATCATCGGTTGCATCCTGAGACACTCCGTCAATAACAGCGGATTGAGAGCCTAGTAAATTTTTGAAGAATTGGACATGGTCTTGAGAAACCTGATTCTGTATCAGTCTGTTCAAGATTGCCTTCATGACTTTCTCATACCTTGCCGAACTTGCTGTCCCGTTTGAGTTCAGGGTATCTAGGTCAACTGATGTTAGCACTAGCCAGGGCTGTATCGCAAACGAGGCATACGAATCGGATGTATATTTGATGTGGCGTTGTGGACTGGGTCCGTTTTGGGTACGGCCATCGGCATCTGGTTGATGGGGCTCGGTAGTTGCAGAGCTCCATCGGGTTTGGGCAGCTGGACATAGTCGGCAGAGGTGACTTGGGCGTGGAAATTTTGAAAAGGAAGCCGCGAGACAGCGATCGAGTAATATAGTCTTCAAAATTGTCGCCCCCATTTTGGATTCAGAAGCTCTGTGCTGCGAACAGAAACCTCGACACAGAGAGATTAACGTGCCAAGGCGCGGCAAAAGCCGAGCTGGGTGGGCGCGCCAAAGAGGATGCGCCATATTGCTACCTGCCGACTGCCGTATACTTTACTCTAAAGTACCTACCTACTTTTGTTTGATCAGTGATTCTGTACAACTTTGTTAGAACTTGGAATACTGAGTAGAGCCAGGCGTCCTCCGCCCATTATGTCTTCGGGATACGACAGAGCATTGTCGGGTAAGGCTTCCTTTCGAATCAGCTACTGAGGAGCATACTGACGTCCCCCAAGTTTTTAGGTAAGATCTGATCGATTTGCAACGGTCGATCGCATCACTCATAGCTTCTCGGTTAGTCCAGATGGTCATGTGTTTCAAGTGGAGTATGCTCTGGAGGCTGTCAAAAGGGGTGCGTGGGGAGATTATCAAGCCACGGCCGTGTGATGTTGACTATTAAATAGGGACCTGTGCCGTCGGCGTCAAGGGAAAAGATATTGTGGTACTGGGTTGCGAAAAGCGATCTGCGATGAAGCTACAAGATACCCGCATTACTCCTTCCAAGATCGGCCTTGTGGACACGCACGTCTGCCTTGCTTTCGCCGGCCTGAACGCTGATGCCCGCATACTCGTGGATAAGGCTCGGTTGGAGGCACAGTCGCATCGCTTAACTGTCGAGGATCCTGTCACAATCGAATACATCACTAAGTATGTTGCTGGTGTACAACAGCGATACACACAGAGCGGAGGTGTGAGGCCTTTCGGGATCAGCACTTTGATAGTTGGTTTTGATAAGGGGGATAAAACGCCGCGACTCTATCAAACTGAACCTTCCGGCATCTACTCGGCGTGGTGGGTCTCTCATCTACTGCAATTTTAAAGTTCTGTACAAAGTCTGACTTCACTTAGGAAAGCCAATGCGATAGGGAGGTCTAGTAAGACAGTCCGTGAATTCCTAGAACGAAATCACAAGGATGATATGGACCGAGAGGAGACTATCAAATTGACCGTCAAGTCTTTATTGGAAGTTGTCCAAACGGGGGCCAAGAACATTGAGATTGCTATCATGGCCCCAGCGAAGACTATCGAGATGCTACCTATTGAGGACATCGAATCATACGTGAAGAGCATAGAAGCAGAGAAGCAAGAAGACGCAGCGAAGAAGAAGACGGGACGCACGCCAGGTACTGGCACAGCAGCGATTCGAAGCGATAGGGGCACGTCTGGTAGCTAGTTGTTTCAAAGCCATTGTCAACGAGCGGTGTATAGTAATTTCAAGGTTTTTCTTGACTCTTGCCAGCTGCATAAAATGTGGTCCCCATTGACCATTAGGGGTCTCAGTCCACACCAGTGTTTGCGAAAGCTTCTCGATTGCTGCTGAATAAGGCCAAACCAGCTTGATACTCCGTACAAATCGAGATTATCCCAATTTATCCGGAGCCTCTTTCACATCAAAAATAGATCGCTGTTGCTCGCCTTGTATTCGATCATCCTTAACCATGCGAGGGTCTATGCGGGCATCCTCGCCCTCAAAGTTGAGAGCTGGTATTGGAGTCTTGGCATCGAGAACGAAGTGGTTATCGCAGTGCGGGCAATACTCGTCACTGCCCGTGAGGTTCAGCCGATCAAGAAACTAGAGGCCGTTCTCGAATGCCCACCTATCTTCGAACTCTTGAGCGTCTTTTCGAAAGCATTTCTTGCATTTTTTGCATGCAAAGGTCTGCGATCTTCCGTCAGAAAAGGTGTAGGTTATAAAGTTAATAAACGCAAAAAAGAAAATTGTACTTGTAACACGTGGAAGATTTCGGTTGCATATACCATGACAAATCTTTGTAGCAAGGAATGATCTTCTTGTTCTTGGTGGCATTCTGCGCAATCAAACCATTTGCGACCTCGCCAAAGAGTCAGAAGGTTTCTTGATGTTCTTCAGAGAGAGTACTGACAGCATGGGGATCTTATGGAAACTTGAGCGTTTAGAATGTGCTTGCTGCAGATGGTTTACCCCCTTGTATAGGACATGTGATATTGGAAAGAGTAGTACTGACCACATGGTGTTGCGTTCTGATGTCCAATCTCTGGTCTTGACCAGCAAATGCGCGCAGATTCAATTAGAAACCACAGGAGTAGTTCAAATGTAATTTAGCTCGTTTCGCTAAACACGCGCTGTGAAAAGCCGGGGGTTGTAATAGTATCCCGCCCTCTATTTCGGCCATGCTCCAAGCTTCTGCCGAGGTACCTTGTGCTTAGTGTAGCTACCATAGAAAATTTTGTACCTTTGTAGGGCTATGGTAATACTTCATACAATGGTAATGTAATTGTGCTGCTAATGCGCTATAATAGTGCTGTATGATAGGGTAAACTGGGGAAGGTTTTAGGCTTGGGGGCGTAGTTTGGGCCCCGGTCCCGGGAACTAGCCCCTTAGGGGACTCCCGGGGCCTGAACCCCGTGTCTATAGTAAAAACCCTCCTTAATTCACCCTATTACGTAGCGTAATTATAGCGTATTAGTAGTACAACTATATAGAGTATATTATATATTTCTATTACGTATTACTTTTCAATACGAGTATAGTCTATATACGGGTATAGCCTATAGCTATTGTCACGAACAAGTAGTGTGTTAGTGGAGGACCCCTGCCTTAGCGGGGTCTGGGGCTCTTTTGGTCTTTTGGCCTAGCGGTTAGCGGTACTACCACACGCATGCCGTGACAGCTATAATATATAGTAAGAGTATTTAAAAGTAAGACTTAATATTAATTAGCTACAAGATCTCTAATATACCTTATATAATTAGTATATATAAAGAGCTAACCGCCAAGACGCTATTAATTGTATATGGAGCCAATTAAAAAATCGGATGCGCTTCCTATTTGGGACTCTTGGCGCTAAGTAAGCACGGCGAAAAAAGTGGCTACGACCACTAAAACTCCTTTCCTCTTAGAAAAGTTTTATAATTACTATAACTTTTTTCCCTATTTATATAATTTTTTTAATAGAATCTATAATTAAAGGCCTTTTTTTACGCTTTCTAAAATTATAAAAATTATCAAAATCGGTTTATTATTTATAGTTATAGAATTCGTTTAAAAAAAAAAAAACCCTTCTAGAGGACCCTCGAAGGCACCGTAAGGCCCCCGGAGGGAGGGCTATTTTCGACCCTAAGGCATGAAATTTTTTCATGGGCCTAAACTTGTACTTAATATATAATCTAATTTAGTATTCGCTATCTTTATAATTAACCGCTATGTATTCTATATATCGTAATACTCGTATCATTCACAAGTGAGTCCTAACGCTAGTCTAGCGCCGGAAATATAGCCAATTATCTCGCTTCATTCCCCGCAAAGTCGTCTGCCAAGACGCTGAAACTCCAGCGGCTTTTCCCGCTGACAAGGGCCCATGGGCTACAGCATACCATTTCTCCGTTTCTCCATTTCTAGACTCACACTGAATTTTGATCAAGGACTCATCATGCTAACACAGTTTCCCCGCCAATGTCATCCACTCCCAAGACAGCCTTGCGCCTTTATAGAATTACGTGTCATAGAATCTGACGTCCGACCTTACTTAGCTTCCATATTCTCATATGTGGGCCATTTGAAGCCGTGTTACCCGTGCGTGCTTCCGCCAACTTCGAAATGCCATCCATGAAGAGAGTCTGCTAATGTTTCTGCTCAGTCGTTTCAGTGCCTTTGGCTGCAGTCAATCACGCCAGTCTTTCATTTCGCCTCATTAATCGTGACAATGACGAGAAGTGCTTGTGTGAATGCGCCTATCAATGCGTCTCTCCTCGACCTGCCTCGTCGCGACTTGATCGTTACGCTGTATCATCTGGACTCCTGCATTTGTTTCAGTGGGAGACTGCCAGCTTGTCTTGTTTTTGCATAGAAGCCAGAGATCGGCTAGATGCACTAGCAAAGCTCGTGGCCATGGTGAACGCTACTGAGAATCGCACCGACGAAGCTTCTATTGTCAGTATGGCCAGAGTATATTGAATTGAGCATCGCTAATTGCGCTTCTGACAGAGACCCGTGTCGTCCTTGAGGTCGTTATTCGAAGAAAAGTCAAGCACCAGCTCAGGACCCGCAACATCTTCGAGCATCTTTCCTTCGAGGCCCATAGCCAGACCTGAAACCGCTCAAGATGACGCTCACAAGAATACCCGAGCCTCGCTTGACGTCCTCGAAACAGACTCGCCGTCATCACCTAGTGGGGCTGCCTCCGCGCGTCGAGGTCTTGGAACGGCTGGCCCTCCAGTCCCTCGTGCTCGGCAGCATGGCACACAAGTAATGCAGCGTCCAGTATCGACCTCCTCACTCTCCGCACCCTGCTCCCCTCCCCTCGTTACAGTGAACTCTCCAAGCTCCCCCCCAAAAAGTCTCGGACCAGCAAGTGTGCAGTCAGCTTCCCAGACAGCATTTGAAAAGCCATTGGAGCACGCGAGCATAGGCCTCCAGTCGCCGCAGATTGCTCCAGTCCCTCCCAAAAGAAGTCAGCCTCATCTAACGGCATCTTCTCCCTCGCCTTTAATGGCAAATAGTAGAAACGAGAACGCAGAAACCCAGCCCACTCTCCAAAACCTCGATCATGACCTTTTTGACAGTACAGCAAGAAGTCTTCCTCCCCCTGCGAATCGTGCCCATAGACCTAAGGTACCTGCGAAACCAATCATATTGGTCGGGAAGACCAAGTTTGAGCCGTTCGTTCCAGCAACTGGCGAAAAGATATCCCCATTCAGCACACCCCCAAGCAGCGACGAGAGTACAGAACCCGAGAATGATAATTTCGACCGTCGTAGAGTATCTCGGGCTGGGGTCAAGGGCATAGAGGGAAGACAAATCACCCCAGAGTCTACGTCCCAGCCTCTACATATTATGCAGCGTTCTAGCGATCAGGTGGTGGTTCAGAAGTACCAAGGCGCCGATGCCAGGAGCCTTGGATTTACACACGATAGGAGCACAGCCCACATTGTGGCGGATCATCCACCAGGACTCCCACCTCGCGGACCGCACGAGCAGCGGAGATCAGTGCAAGGCTTCGACGCCTCGATTGGCAAAGCAACCGACGCAGCGATGCCGTTTGCAGCAAAATCAGAACCTCGAAATAGCACAAGACAGATGCAGCACGCACTTACGTCGCCACGGGATTTGTTGCCTCCGCCAAAGCGAGCCTCGACATCAAAGACTTCTAACGTGGCCCTTCCCGCAAAGTTCCGTCCCTCACATGCAGTCGACGATAGCAAAAATGTGACATCGTATCCCACAAGCGATCTCCCAGAAGGTCGAGAGTCGGAAAAGACCGATTTTGCCTTGCTAGCATCAGACTATCCAGACATAGCAAATTCAAACAGACGGCACCCATACTTGAAAGGCAGCATACGAGAAATAGACATAAATTATGACACCAGACTTATTGAAACCTGCGGTCGGTATGTTTGCACAACAGGCCATCTCACGAGGGTTTGGGATTCGACCACTGGAGATGTGGTTCTCAGTCTTGGTCATTGGGAGAAAGAGATTCGAGTGACAGCTCTGGCTTTCAAACCAGGAGTTAATGCCCGTGAAGAAGGATACCGCCTTTGGCTCGGTAACAATTGTGGTGACATACAAGAAGTCGATATTGCAAAACAAAGTATTGTTTACACGAAGTCTGGTGTACACGACAGACGGGAGATCGTAAAGATCTACCGCCACCAGAGCTCCATGTGGACTCTTGATGACGGTGGAAAGCTTTGTGTCTGGCTGGGAAACGAAACAGGCTTACCAGATCTCCAGCGCAACCCCTTGTCTCACAAAGTACCCAAAGGTCATACTTTCTCCATAATCATACAAGAAAATTTGTGGATTGCCACGGGGAAAGATATTAGTATCTTTCGACCCAATGCCCGCGAAAGCGCAGCTTTTTCAGTAACCGAACATCCTCTCACTCAACCTCGTGTTGGAATTGTGACTTCTGGTGCAGTCATTGGCGGCCAATTCGATCGCGTCTACTTTGGTCATGCTGACGGCAAAGTCACAATTTATTCAACTGTTCACTTCAATTGCTTGGGTGTCGTTAGTGTCAGTGTCTATAAGATCAATTCTCTGGCTGGCGCTGGCTTCCATCTTTGGGCCGGCTATAATACAGGTATGCTTCATGTTTATGATACCAGAACGCGGCCCTGGAGTACGAGAAAAATTTGGCCTGCCCATGATGGCCCGATCCTTGACATATTAGTTGATCGGAGTAGCCTCTGGAACGATGCAGTTCTCAGGGTCATATCGCTTGGCGCAGACAATGGTGTAAGGTTCTGGGATGGGACATTGGAAGACGACTGGCTCAGTAGGCAGTCAGCCACAAGCTTCGACCCAAACACGTATGCTAATTTGATTGCAGATAACGATATGCAAGACCACGACATTGACTACTGTTCATTCCGGGAGATAACGGCGCTTGTTGTGACTTGGAATGCAGGCGCTTCAACGCCTACCCACTTTCGCTACGAGGAAAATCGGCCTCAATTCTTTCGGGATATTCTTCAAGCGGGTGAGCCGCCCGACTTGTTGATATTTGGCTTCCAGGAGCTTGTGGACCTGGAGGACAAAAAGCTCACTGCAAGTGAGTATTGCCCTTACTGCGCCACGGTACAGTCTAACAGCTTTCAGAGACTTTATTCAAGGCGAACAGGAAGAAGGATCCTTCGGAGCAGGAACATATGAGTCGGCAGTACAGAGCATGGCGTGACTATCTCGTCAGATGCATTGAGGATAGCATGCCGTCCAATGAGCCATACCATCTTCTGCACACCGCTAGCATGGTTGGGCTATTTAGTTGTGTTTTTACCAAGGCCTCCCTACGTCATCAAATTCGCAACATCAACGTTGCTGAGATAAAACGTGGAATGGGCGGCCTACACGGTAATAAGGTTAGTACGACTGCGGAATTTATGAGAACATATTTAATGAACGAGCTGTAGGGTGCCCTTCTCCTTCGCTTTATCCTTGACGATAGTTCGCTGTGCTTGGTAAACTGTCACCTTGCCGCTGGCCAAACACAGACTGTCCACCGCAACAATGATCTCACAGCAATATTAGAATCGATGGTGTTGCCACCAATTGATACCTCAACACATAGCGACACTTTGATTGGTGGCGGAGACGGCTCCATGATCCTTGACAACGAAATATGCATCCTAAATGGAGATCTAAATTACCGTATCGATACTATGGGACGGGACACGGTCGTCAGGGCAATCAATTCCAACAACTTTTCGAAACTTTTAGAAAGAGATCAGCTACTGGTGTCGCGCAGGCGAAATCCAGGCTTCGAAATACGTGCATTTCATGAGTTACCGATTAATTTCGCTCCCACATACAAGTACGACGTTGGTTCTGATCAATACGATACAAGCGAGAAGCGTCGCGCACCTGCGTGGTGCGACCGGATCTTGTATCGTGGTGCTGGAAAGATCAAACAATTAGACTATCGACGCCATGAACTACGGGTTTCCGATCACCGCCCGGTAAGCGGACTCTTTAAAATGCGCATTAAGACAATCTCAGCGGAAAAGCGGGCAGAGGCATGGAGGCAGTCGAGGGCTAGGTTTAGCAAGGCCAAAGAACAATTCGCGAAAGAAGCCAAGTACGTGTCCCAGGTCTACCGCTCTGCTATTCTGCCCTCGAAGCTCACTGTGTGTAGGGTTCAATACCTTAGAGATGTTCTTGGAGTTTCGACGGCAGAAGCAGTGCGCCTTTTGTGAAACAAACATGGTCTTTGTGCTAAGGTCAGGTTTTACGTCCTCACCGTCGCGGAATCAATAAACCGGCCACCTAAGAAAAAGTTCAAGGGGAAGGGTGATGTGGGATAACTTCTACAGAACAGTGGTTCTGAAGACATTGATTGCAGAAGATGCAGATGGTCGTGGACTGAAATTAGCAAGAAGTGAGTGGCTGATTGTCCTTTACTGATCTGGTTTGGCTAAGTGTGGGTTACAGATGGAATATGTCTGAAGTATCGCCGAGTGCTCCACGTCATCGCTGCTGCGGCTCTTTTCCATCATGGTCCGTGAGAGGGCGCCTACCCTACGTAAAGACGGCCTGGTGGAAAACTCCATTAATTGAATAAATTGTCAAAATGTAGGGTAGGACACATAGTAGTTATATTCACTATCGAACTCTATGAAAGAAAGCTAGCCTATGTCTACCTGATCTGGATCCGCAACTACCCTTCGAGCGCATACTTCGTAGATTCACTACCCTGTCAGAATAGACAAGTTAGCCGAGTCACGTGACTTTGTCACGTGCTTGGCGCCTTGGTATCTTGTAAACAGTCTTACGCAATTCTCTATTCTTTCTAAATAGTTAATTAATATAAAGTACTCTTCCTATAGTAGTAATAGTTAATAAGTTTAGGCTCATGAAAAAATTTATAATTTATAAATCGAAGAAATATCGAAATCGATACTACTTTTCTTTATCGTATATTTAATAGTAATATAATATTACTATAATCTAGACTTCTTACTAATAGTAGTAGTAAATTAGAAGTACATATTAGAGAGTCTATATAAAATATAATTAGCTACTTTCTATATTATAATTTAATAGTCTTATAGACTATATTTATACTTATTATAATTATTATACTTATTATAATTATTATACTTATTATAATTATTTATATTCTTCTTCTTCTTCTTCTTCTTCTTCTTCTTCTTCTTCTTATATTATTAATTATCAAAATAGGTAAGTTAGTCGAGTTACGTAACTTAATTATATAACTTAGTACCTTAGTATTTCATAAATAGTCTTATATAATCTACTTTTTTTTTAGATAGTTAACTAATACGAAATACTCTTTCTATAATTCTAATAGATTATAAGCTCGACTTTATAGAGTATCTATCTTATCCTCTTTATATTACATAATAATATACCTATTTAATATAATTTATAATTTGTTGAAAGTAGTAGATCACGTGACTTCGTTACGTGACTACTACTAGGATATAGTTAAGCTTTCCTTTATAGAGATCTATAATATAACTACTATATATTCTACTCTATATTTTAATAGATTATAAGCCTAAGGTTCGCTCTAGTAGTATTCTAGTATATTATAATTATACTAACTATAGTAACTCTTAGTATAGTAATTACTCTACTATAGAGTACTATAGCGGTAATCTAATTATTTATTAAATAACCTCTTAAAAGTAGGAATTTCTATATATAAATAATTATTTAGATCTAAATAGTTATAATTCGTTATAAATTTAGTAGCTAGAAAACCTCTAGCTTAATATTAATAATATCGAAATTTATTAATATTAAGGTATTACTAAGGCTTACGTAAAATTAATTAATTATATAGCTATCGGTCTCTAGAAGATTATCTTTCCTATATAGGATATATTAAATAAAGAGGGAATATACCCTTATTTATATATTAAAAATATTATAAATATAGTAGCGAGTATTTAGACTCTTAATCTAAAGTTAATTATATAATATTTATAATAATAGCTAGAAAGAAGTTATACTAATCTTCTAAATCCTAGCTATTAATGTAGATAAGGGCTTAATCTAAACGAAGAAGAAAAGGTAAATTCTAATCTCCTTATTATTCTTTATAAATAGAGATAAATAATCTTTAGAGCTATAATTAATAGTTCTAGCCTCTCTAGTCTCCTCGGCTAGAAAATTAATAATTATAGAGTTAAAAGTCTAAAGGGTAGTCTCCCTAGTCTCGCTAATTTCCTCTTAATAATTGTCAAAATAGGAAGGTTTGCCGAGTCACGTGACTTCGTCACGTGACCTTGGCGCCTTAGCATTTTGTAAATAGTCTTGCATATTTCTTATACTTCTATAACTAATTAATAAACTTAATAAGTATTCTATATATCTACTTTTAATAGATTATAAGCCCGGATTATAGGGTATTATTTTAGTAATCCTTTCGCTTTATTCTATATCTACTAGCTTATAATAAAAGTTCTAGAAAGGGCTAAATAAATTACTAGTTATATTATCTATTAGTTAGAATATACCCGAATATAAAAATTAATACTATATTAGGGATAGTCTACTAGACTATAGAAAGAATATAGGGATTAGTTTAACCTTAAAAATATATAAATTACGCTATAACCTTTAGCTTAGCTACGACCGGGTTACGCGCTAGTATTAGCTAATAATTATTTACTAAAAGATACTATTCCGCCTATAGATTATACTAATTAGATATTACTATAACTTTATAGAGTTTTCTTAGATTATCTAAATTATATAGACTATACTCGCTTACTCTATATTACTATTATAAGGCTTAAAAGTATCTAAAATTACTAAATTATAATTATATCTTTAGTACTATTAAGTTACTAAGCGATCTAATTAAACTAAAATAGCTATTACGTACCCCTAAGGACTCTAAATAATTAATTATAAAAGTAAGAAGTTAATTTTATTTTACTAATTATTCTAGATAATCTTATTCCGATATTTTAAGATAAGTCGAAAGACGCTACTACTATTAAACTACTATCTAAGAGCTATTTAGACTATTACTATATTTAAAAAGATACTAGATAACTAATTATAGACTATTTTTATTTTACTAATCTCTCTTTATAATCTCTTTCTAACGATTTTAGTTAAAGAGTACTATTACTAATACTATACTATCAATTCTATTATTAGTTTATAAATAAGATATAAAACCTTTTATAATTATAACTTTTAGTCTAACTACTTATTATACTAAATTAAATATTAGCTAATTTTAATATTTAGTTACTATTCTAACTATAATTATTAAGCTATTATTATAATTATCGAATATTAATAGTAAATAAACTACTAACTATATAATCTTAATAGGCCTCGCCCTTATTTAAATTTCTACTAACTCTATACTAATTATTATTATTATCTTTAGAGATAGTAGCGCGTAAAGTTATAAATAAATAAAAATATTTTAAAAAAGTAAAAGAATAAAATAAATATATATAATACTAATTATAACCCCTTTTTAGAGATATACTAATAATAGATAAAGATAGTATATTCGATTAAGCCTTAAAATTAATATATATATTTTAAATCTTATCCTATAAGATTAGAAGGTCTATATATATTATATATAATCTACTATATTTTTAGACTCTAGCTAGTACTTATTACTATTCTCCTTATACTCTAACTCCTAAATAAAAAGCTTAAATTATTATTAATTATAAAGAAGTAGATAGAGTCTACTATATTATTAAATAGAATTAGCTATATAAATACTAATAATATTAAATCCTTATATAAGACTTCCCTCGCTATTACTATAAACTTAATATCTACGATATTATTAGAAAGGGGGAATCTTATAAATATATTACTATTTAACTTCTAAATTATTTCGGCGAACCTATCTAGAAGGCCCTAGAATACGAGTAAAATATATATTATCTATCTAAATCTAGAGTATCTATTCTACCGATTTCTAGTTTTTCTATTAATAAATTAACTCTTTTAATATATAGCGATACTAACTTATTTAGCTATAAAGTTAAATTACCTTTATCTATCTTATTAAGTTATAAAGAATAACTCGATAAGGGTTCTAGTTCTACTAAAGATTACTAAGTTTAAGAACCCTAAAGGGTACTAGATATAAGAGCGAAAAATACGGACTTATCTTATTACTATTATATTATAGAGATATACTTCTATATCTTAATTAACCTTCTCTATAAAAATTATTTAATCTAATATTTATTAAATTAAAGATATTAATATTATAAAAAGAAATACTACTCTAGAAAGTACTATATCTAAATTACTTTAATTAACTCCTATCTCTAAATTAAGTAATAGTATCTATAACGACCGCTTTAAAAAATAGAAGAGTAAATATTTTTTAGTCTATAATATAATATTTAATTATTTAGATATTAATTACTATAATAATTATAAAGGTTATATTACTAATATATACCTCTTCTAGGAAGCTATTAAAGTCGATTATAAGCCTAAAGGCTCCGGTACTCTTAATAACCTTTATTATTAGCTATTTACTCTTAAGCTCTAGGACTATATAAATATTACTAAGTATATTAGGAAGTTTAAGGAACTCTATAATAATATTATCAGTATATATAAAGAGCTAACCGCCAAGACGCTACTAATTGTATGTGGAGCCAATCAAAAACCTGGCTTCATTTCCTGTTTGGGACTCTTGGCGCTAACTAAGCACGGCGAAAAAGTGGCCGCGACTACCAAAACTCCTTTCCTCTTAGAAAAGTCTTACAATTACTATAACTTTTTTCCCTATTTATATAATTTTTTTAATAGAATCTATAATTAAAGGCCTTCTTTTGCGCTTTCTAAAGCTATAAAAATTATTAAAATCGGCTTATTATTTATAGTTATAGAATTCGTTTAAAAAAAACCCCTTCTAGAGGACCCTCGAAGGCACCGTAAGGCCCCCGGAGGGAGGGCTATTTTCGACCCTAAGGCATGAAATTTTTTCATGGGCCTAAACTTGTTAATATATATAAAAGAGTAAAATTTAATAATAATATCTTTATCTTTCTCTTCTATATAGGTTTTAGAAAATAATATAAAAATTACTTCTTAATTTATATCTAAAACTATAAACCTATAAATACTAATAGAGATATAGCCTATAGTCTTAAATATATAATATAGTAATTTATTTAAAGTATAACTAATCCTTTAGCTAGTTATATTAAATTTACCTTAGAAATAGTAGTAATATAGCTAGAGGCGTATATTATAATTATACTTAGAATAGAGAAGCTCTAGAATAGTATAGTTAAAAGACTAGTATAATCTATATCTAGCGCCTAATTAAATATTATTAGAATTATAAAAAGAACTATTATACTCGTAATAAGTATAAAAGTAGAACGAACTAATATAAGTAAATATTAAGCTATAGCCGGAATAATAATAATAAATAATAATATAATAATAGAGATTATAGATATTATAATAGCTATAATTAAAAGAGTAATTATTATAATTATTATAATTACTATAAGAAGTCTTATAAGCCTCGTTAGAATATTAACCTTACTTATTATAATATCGCTAATAATAGTTCGGTTTCTAACTCTAGTACTAATTAAGACTATAGTAGATATAATTATTATATTACTATACTTTTTAAGGATAAAAAGCCGGAATCCTATATTATAGAGATAATTACTATAACTATAAAATCTATTAAACTTCTAATAAGATAAAATTTAGACTTATATTATTTAGTCTATATAATACCTAACTATTTAATTTTTAAGATATATACTCTTACTACTAGTAAGGACTATTAGTTAATTAGGGGGATTAGGAGATCTCTCTACCTAATTAGTAAAAGTAAAATTAAAATTAAAATTAATATTAGTAATTAATATTATTTACTAATCTTTAATAATATACTTTATATCCCTAGTTTATCTATAAACCTAATTTCTTAAGATAAGCTAATATAATTAGATTATCTAATAAAAATTATCTTTAAGGGAATTAAAATTAGGGTAAAAAATATTACTACTTAACTTATTAATAATAATATTTATTAGTTTAATATATAGAAGGATAATCCTAAATTAAAGCTAACTATATTAATTTTAATATTAAAATAAGCCTCTAAATCTTATTTATCCCTAAAGAAGAAATCCCGTTTAGCTATAATAACTACTAACTCTATAGGAGGCCTAATTATCTCTCCTATATCTATTAAAAAGTATTCTTATAGCTCTCGCTATAAATCCGATTCTAGTATTAGCTTTATATCTAGTTATAATAGTTTAGATTTAGAGTTAGCTTTAGATTCGGCTTTAGATTTAATTTTATATTTAGATTTAGATTTAAACTCCGACTTTATAATTTCTAACTATAATAATAGACTATAAAAAAAATAGAAATATAAACCTAATCCTAAAACTATAGCTTACTATTATTATTATCTAGAATACTCTAAAGATATATAGTAACTTAAATACTATAATATTAATCTATTAAAAAAGATTATAGATAAGGTATTTTATATATTTTACGCTATTAAAAAGATATAATAAATTAAATATACTTTTTATATTTACTTTAGTAAGCGATATCTAGACCTTATTTATAATAATCTTAACTAGATAAAAGAAATTAAATTTAATTTTAAATACTTTATTATCTTTTTTAATAATTATATAAAAGTCTTTAAAGTAGAGATCCTTTATATTAAAGATAAAATATTTACTACTTTCTATTATTATCTAATATATAATAAAAGAGGAGACTTTCGATATAATAGATTATAGATAGACTAGAGTAGTAAATACTCTAATTATAAATTTAATTACTTTTATAGTAATAATAATATTATATAAAAGCCTACTATCTTTAATAATTCTAAATAAAATAGCTTCTCTAAAAGACTTAATTAAGATCTAAAGAGATATATCTTTATTATAATAAAGGAGATTAGTCTCTTTATAGAATATTAATCTTAACTAGTAATAATAGCTAGTTATTTATATAACTATTATTTTATTTAAAGCCGTAAGTTAACCCTATACGAAGCTAAAACTAATATCTAATTAAGACTAAAATATCTTTATTCTATTAGCTTCTATAACTAATATCTTACTTAGAAACCTAGTACTAGCTAGAAGATTAATTAGGACTATATAATTACTAAAAGCCTTACTAGGCTTCTAGGGTATAAGGGTAATTAGATCTATTAAATATTATTAGAGAATAGTAGGATATTTCGTACCTTATAGATAATATAGAGAAAGATTCTATCTAAATTCCTATATATTAAATAGTTAAAGCCTCCTCTAGTAAGAAAAATATTATTACTATTATTAATAATATCGACTTAGCCTAGAAAAGGCTTAATATCTACTACTATAAAACTCTAAATTATTATTATAGAAGATAAACTAGTACCCCTTTCTACTTCTACTTCTAGAGTCTCTATATCTATATCTTCTACTCTTATAGCTAACTTACTAATACTAATATCTACTAGTATATTATTAACTTCTAATTTAAGTATAAATTTAGAATTATTTAGATCTCTTATAAATTATTTTAAATTATAATATTATAATCTTTTACTAAACTTATTAGCCTTATTTATATTTATTATTTAGAAGTCCTATAAATCTAAAAGCTATAATAAAGTAGTCTCGAATAATAATCTTAATAGTAATAATTAGGAAATAGTTATAGAAGATAAAATTAATTTATTAGTAAAAAATAAGATATAGAAACTAGTAAACTATTTATTAAATTATAAGCCCTTAAAAGGTAAGTAGGTATTTACTCTAAAATAAGGTCTAAAGGGGGAAGTTACTCGTTATAAAATATACTAGATAATATTAGAATACTCTTAATATAAAGGCTTAGATTATAATAAGACTTTTATCTTAATTATTAAGCCTATAAGCTATAAAGCCTTATTTACTCTTATAGCGGCTCTAGATTAAGATCTAGAATAGATAAATATTAAGACCGCCTTTTTATATAGGGTAGTTAAGGAGGTTATTTATATAATATAGTCTATTAGTTTTAAGTTAAAATAATACCTTAATAAGGTTTATAAACTTAATAAGACCTTATATAGTTTAAAGTAATCCCTTTAAATATAATATAATATCTTCTCTAATTTTATAAAGGAGTAGAGGCTCTACCTAATTAATACTAATTATAATATATTTACTAATAATTATATAGATATTATTATAATACTATATATAAATAATATACTTATAATTAGCCCTAATTATAGAGATATCTAGCGTATTAAAGATACCCTTAATACTTAGTTTTAAATAATTAACTTAGGGCCTTACGCTTACTATCTAGAGATAATAGTAACTTAAAATAGAGTTAAAAAAACTATCTACCTTAGATAGACTAAATATATTAAATATATACTTTATAATAATAATATATAGGAGGCTAAACTAGTCTCTACTTCTATAAAGACTTTAACTAAATATAAACTAATAGAAGATAGTTATTAGATTATTTAAAAGGATAAAACTCGCTACTAATTAATAATAGAATCTCTTATATATATAATATTTAGGACTTAATCGGATCTAGTATTTACTATCTTAGTAGTTAATTATTATATATATAATCTAATTAAAAAGTATTAGGGAGCCGTTAAAAGGATCTTTATATATCTTAAAGAGACTATTAATATAGAATTAATCTTTTAGGGTACTCTTTTAAATTTAATTAGCTATATAGACTCCGACTAAATAGATAATACTACTACTTATTACTTTATTTTCGGCTATATATTTAATATAGAAAGTATAGTAATTAGCTAGTTCTCTAAATATTAAGCTACTATTACTCTCTCTATATATAAAGCTAAATATATTAGCTAAACGTAAACTACTAAAAAAGTAATCTAATTATAGAGCTTATTAATATCCCTATATCCTAGAAATATCTTAGAAATAGTTATTATCTATAGTAATAATTAAGGGGCTATTATATTATTAAAGGACTTAAGATCTTATAGTTAAACTAAATATATTAATATTATTAACTACTTTTATAGGGAGAAAATAGCTAATAAATTAGTAGCTTTTAAATATATTCCTACTAATTTATAAATCGCTAATAGATTAACTAAGACTCTTTTTAGGGATAAGTTTAAAATATTTTATAAGATTATTAGTTTAAAATAACTAAATTAATAACTAGATAGTCTATAAAAGCTATTTACCCCTTTTAATCCTTAACTACTAAGATTAGTCTATAATTTACTATTCCTAGATCTCCTTCTCTAATATACTATCGCTATTATTATCGTCCCCTCTTAGTGCCTTAAATACTAAAGTACCTGGTCTCTCGATACTATATTAGCCCTATTAACTAGTCTAGATAATTCGGCTTATTAGTCCTATTGACTAGTCTATACTCGGTAGACTTTCCCCTTATATCTTTTCTCTTTACTACTAACTACTAATTAATCCTTTTCTTTTCCTTTCTAGAGTTTACTACTAACGGCTAATTATTCCTTTTTTTTTTTTTTTTTTTTTCCTTTTTTTTTTTTTTTTTTTTTTTTTTTTTTTTTTTTCCTCCCTAGAGTTAATTCTAACTACTAGTATATAGGGGCCTTTTAAAGACTATCTCGGTCCTAAAGTATTACTTCTAGCCTCGTAGCTACTTATCTAGCTACTATTTAGCTATTATAACTACTATAGCTACTCGGAGTATTCCTTATATAGTATATAGACTTCTATATATATCCTCTAACCTCGTTTTACTTAAAATTTAATATATACTCGCTAGATATCGAAAAAGATTTTTAAATAACCGTATTTTTACGAAAAGTAGAAAGTTTATATAGTAATACTATTATAAGATTAAATACTAAGCTATTATATAGCGTAATATTTACTACTATATTATTATATTACCTCTACTACCCTAATATTACTATCGTATAATATAGAGTTAATATAGGAGTTAGAATTTAATTTTTTAGAAGAAGAAATACGCTCGAGTAGAAGTATTAAAATAGAAAGGTTTACCGAGTTACGTAACTTCGTTATATAACCTTGGCGCCTTAGTATTTTATAAATAGTCTTGCATATTTCTTGTACTTCTATAACTAATTAATGAACTTAACAAGTATTCCACACACCTAATTTCAACAATAATAAGGCTAAAGTAGCGTATAAATATACTAAGAAATAATATTAAAGGGAGAGGAGACTAGTAATCTCTATAAAAGATATAAGAACCTTTAAATTAGATAGAAATAATATTATTTCTACTCTAAAGCGATTAGTAGAAAAAGTAGAATATAATTAGATAAAAATTAATAGTTCTACTAAATAATAGAGAAAAGATTTATCTCCCTTAGATATAAATATTATTAAAGATAATTATAATAAATAAGATTTAGAGGATAAAGATCCTAATTAAGATAATTTAATTAGAGGAGTATTATTTATAAAGAATAGACTAAATAATTCCCTTTATTAGACTTTTATATTAATATTACTTTTAAACTTAATTTTTACTCCTTTAGCTTTAATCTATAAAAAGGCCCTTTATAAATAAAGATCTATACTATATTATAAGAATTATAAAGCTAAAAAAAACTTTTTACTTATTTTTAAAATATTATTCTATATTATAGACTATAATATAGATAGTAAGTATACTTTAGAATCTCTTTTTAATTCTACGCTTTCTTCTTTATCTTCTATTTTTAAATTAGTAATAAAGATATCTTCTAATACTAATCTCTTTAATTTTTAAATTAAACTACTATTACTAATTTTAAAAACTTTAAATATAAAGGCCTTATCTTTAAGGCTAAAGTTTAAATTAGTAACTTATAAAGCCTTTTAATATTTAAGTTATTTATTAGAATTATCCTTATTAGATTTATTATTATTAGATTCGGATTTAGAATTAGAATTAGATTTAGATTTATTTAAGTTAGAAATATCTTTATTAGAGTCCTCTTTAAAGTTAGAAATATTCTTATTAAGATCTTTATTAGAATTAAAGTTAAAATTATTAACTCTAATAAAGTTTAAATTAGATTTAGATTTATCTTTATTAGGTTTAGTATTATTAACTCTAATTAAATTAGAATTAGACTTATTCGAATCTAAATTAGAAAGGAATAGGGAGTTAGATATTAACTATATTTATAAAAGAAACTAAAATATTAATATCTCTAAATTAACTTAATAATATTAATAAGCTTTAAGATATAGGGAATTACTAAGTATAAAAGTAATAATTTAAAGACGAGCTAAAACTTCTAAATATATAATACTATATTACTAAAAACTTTAATTTTTTAATTATTAATAAACTTAAGGTCTAGAAGTAAGTCTATAATAAAATATATACTATATTTAAATCCTAATACGAATATAACCCTTAGGCGATAATTAAGAATAAAATTAATATCTAAAAAATTTAGAAAATTCTTAAAAAATTTAAACTTTAGGGCTCTAATTTATTCTATTTAATATTCTAAAAACTAGATAATATTAGTCTAGCTAATTACGATAATAATCTCTAAACCTATATTAACTAATTTAGAGAGGTACTCGAAGAGGTTGATACTATATTACTAAATATATATATTAATAAGAACTAGCTAATCTATTATTTTCTCTTAGATCTAGAATTAGTCTATAATAACTATTATAAGTAGTATAATTAAAATTATAATACTTTTAATAATAATAATAAGTCTAAATTCGATTTAAATTATACTATAATAAGATTTATAAATACTATTATAAATCTATTTAGCTCTACTAACTCCTCTATTAAGACTTAGATATTAGCTACTCTAGTTAATAATATATTTATATATATCTTATAGAGTATTATCGCTTTAATAATAGTCGAGGGAGCTAAAAATAAGATCTAATTAGAAGTCTATATAGATAATTCTTATATATATATCTAGATCTATAAGTTCTATACTTACTATAAAAAGGATTAATATGATAATTTAGAATATACCTCTCTTTATCCCTATTTAAAAAAGAAGAAAAATAATAATAATAATAATACTTGTAATTATAGCTATAGATATAGCGGATACGATAACTAAGATAGCTATAAAGATAATAATAATAGAGATAATAATAATAATATCTTTAATAAGATAAAGCTTACTACTAATATTTAAACTATTATTATAATTATCGAGTCTATAGCTTTTAATTTTATAGTCTATACTAAATAATTAACTAAAACTATCTCCCCCCGGAACAAATGGGTGCACGGAGAGAGCGGTCTACCGAGATAGCCCTAGAGATAATCGTAAACGCAGTATATAATACGTAGCTAGCCTACTCTCTCTAGATATAGTAGAGGTATTTAATAACGTATTCTATAAATAGCTCCTCTATAATTTTAAATCTAAAGGGATCCCTCCCTAAATAGTAAACTAGACGTCGAGCTTTCTTATAGAGAGAGTAATATTAATAACGCTAAAATAAAAAATAAGCGAGGTAGAACTAATAAAAATAAAGATTCTATAGAGGTCCTTAATATCCTTTATATTATTTCTATTCTTTAATATATTGCTTATTAAAGAGTACTTAAAGCTAAAGTTAAACCTTTAAGTTAAAGACTTTATTAATAATATCTATCTACTAGTATATAGAAAAAGTATAGAAACTAACTACGCGATATTTAAAATAGTCTATAAAATATACTTAAAATAGGCAAAAATATATAGAGCGATTTTTATCTCTAAAAAGTATAAGCTAGTCTATTTTACTAGAAAACTAAAACGCTTTAATATAAAAATTATAATAGATCTAGAAGTAATAATTATAAAGCTAAAGGGTAGTATATAAATTCTAGATCTATATATAGATAGAAAACTAAGATAGGCTTTCTACTTTAAAAAGATAAAAATTAAAATAATATTCTAATATCTTATACTATTAATAATAGTAGCCTTAATATAGAGAATAATACTAAATTAAGTATATATAATATACTAGGCTATTATTTAGCTAATAATAATATACGCGATAACTATTTAGTATAACTTAGAAGATATATAAGGAGTAATAAAGATATTAGGAAAATAGTTAGAAATAATCTAGAATAAGTATTTAAAATATATCTTAAAAACGTATAAAGCGATAAGTATTAGAGAATTAAAAATAGAAATAGATATTCTTTTTATATAGATCTTTTTAGATCTAGTAATCCTCTATTACTAAGCCCTTAAAGGCGTATATAAGGTTATAAAGATTAAAAATATATATATTTATAGAGTACTCTAAGGGAAACGAGATTATAAGATAAAAGTACTATTAATATCTATAATAGAGAAGTACTTATAGACTAAAAGTACCTTTTCTAGAGAAGGGTAGAAATAATATAATATAGAGAAAAGAGAAAGGAAGGAGATAAAGATAATAAAAAAAAAGTATAAAGCTAAAATAATATAATTTAATATACTCTATAAAAAGGCTATTATATAGGTATATCTAAAAATAAGAGGATACTAGTTTAGGGTCCTAAAGATTAAAAAATAAAAAGAATACTTTACTATAATTTTATAAAAGCCGAAAGCTCTACCCTAATCTAGATATAAATAGAGAAGATCGGGCTAATATAGTTCCTCTTCTATTATAAAGTCCTAAATATCTATATAGCTAGCTATAAATATAGTTAATTAAAATAGAATATTAAATATATTTTTATCTTCTATTTAAAGCTAGAGTAATTTAGACTAGTATTTCTAAAATTTATAGAAACTAGTAATTTATAGAGAATACTAATTATTCTAAAAGAGGCGAGGATATTAATTAGATAATTAATTTAATTCGGCCTTTTAAGCTAGTATTCCCTAGTAAAAGACTAGTTATATAGGGGTAAAGTAATTTAAAGGATACTAGTATTAATATAAAAGAGATAGAGAAATACGAGTATAAAAGATACTAAGTAATAATAATTAAAAATAGTATATAGACTTAAAATAGTAGAGATAAATAGAAATATAATAAGATTTTTTATCTTAATAGTAATAATACTATAAAGGTTTCCTTTATATTATTACTATAGAGCTTCCCGTAATTATCTTTTATATAGTTAGATAAATACGAGTATAAATTCTAATCTAATCTAATTTAACTAAAGCTATCTATTTTATTATAAACTCTTAATAGCTTTAAAGCTAAACTTTTTAATTATTTTAAAAGATAATAATATAGATCTCTTTAATATTTATAATAACTATACTTTTAGTATTATAGTTTATTAATAATAGTTATACTTAGTATATAATATAGAATTAATTAATATTTTAAATCTTTACTCCCTTTATAATATTAGTTAGATTAGATTAGATTAAAATTTATACTTATATCTATCTAACTATATAAAAGATAATTATAAGAAGCTCTATAGTAATAATATAAAGAAAACCTTCGTAATATTATTATTACTAGGGTAAAAAATCTTACTATACTTCTATTTATTTCCGCTATTTTAATTCTATATATTATTTTTAACTACTACCGTTTAGGGCTCCTCGCGTATATATACCTTTATCTTTTTTATATTTTTATTAGTACCCCTTAAGGCGCTTTTTCTCTATATAGTTAGTCTTTCGCTAAAAAGTACTAATCTAGAAAATTAAATTAAATTAATTATCTAGTTAACGCCCTCGCCTCTTTTAGGATAATTAATATTCTCTATAAATTATTTATTTTTATAAATTTTAGAAGTATTAATCTAAATTATTCTAACCTTAAATAAAAGATAAAGATATATTTAGTATCTTATTTTAGCTAGCTATATTTATAGCTAGATATATAGATATTTAGAATCTTATAATAAAAGAGGAATTATATTAATCTAATCTTCTCTATTCTTATTTAGATTAGAGTAGAACTCTTAACTTTTATAAAGTTATAGTAAAGCGTTCTTTTTCTTTTCTAGTCTTTAAAATTCTAAACTAGTATCCTTTTATTTTTAAATATATCTATATAATAGCCTTTTTATAGAATATATTAGATTATATTATTCTAGTTTTATATTATTATTTTTTTATTTCTATCTCCTTTCTCTCTCTTTTCTCTATATTATATTATTTCTATTTTTCTATTCTAGAGAGAGTACTCTCCGCCTATAAATATTTCTTTATTACTAATATTAATAGTATCTTTATTCTATATTCTCGCTTCCTTTAGAGTATTTTATAGATACGAGTATTTCTAATTTTTATAATCTTATATACTCCCTTGGATTGGATTGGATTGGAATTCATACTCGTGTCTATCTAACTATATGAAAGATAATTACGGGAAGCTCTATGGCAATAATATAAGGGAAACCTTTATAGTATTACTACTACCAGGGTAAAAAACCTTACTATACTCCTACTTATCTCCGCTATTTTAAGTCTATATACTACCTTCGACTACTATCGCTCGGTACCTCCTACGCTCGTATTCCTCTACCCCCTTTATATCGACGCTAGCGTCCCTTAGGCCGCTCTATCCCTATATAACTAGTCTTTTACTAGGGAATACTAGCCTAGGAGGCCGGATTAGATTAGCTATCTAGTTAACGCCCTCGCCCCTCTTAAGGTAGTTAGTATTCTCCGTAGATTACTAGTTCCCGCGGACTCTAAAAGTACTAGTCTAAATTATCCTAGCCTCGGATAGAAGATAAGGATATATTTAGTATCCTATTTCGGCTAGCCGTATTCGTAGCTAGCTATATAGATACCCGGGACCTTACGACGGAAGAGGAACTATACCAGCCCGATCTTCTCTATTCGTATCTAGATTAGGGCGGAGCTTTCGGCTTTCGCGAGGTTATAGT